>JBBYHH010000011.1:834723-849723 GCA_038382905.1 Daphne laureola | reverse complement strand
AATTGGAGATTATGCTTAAGGAAATGCAATGCTAGTGCATAATTGATAATGTACATACATATATGACTTATATGTGCGTTGATATTGGATTGTGAATAGGTATTGATTGAAGTTGACATATTGCATGAATTGTTGTAGTTGCATTATTTTACAAGGACTTGTATGAGAAATACCCACTAGTGAGCTGCGCCATGTAAGTTTTTGTAGCTATAGCGCACCGCCGCCCGCGCCAACCCCGCGACCGCTTCCCGCCGGGCCGTGTGCGGACGGGACTGTGGTGACAGATGGCGTAGGAGGGAGGAGAGGAAATACGGGAATAAGGTAAAAATGTACTAAAAAAAGTTGGGGTATAATTGTTAGGATTTAAAAAATAGAGGTTTAATTTTGTATTTAGAATTAAAATCTAACAGAGTTGTTAACAGAAGTTAGACTCCAAGAGAGTTTTTTTGTATATTTCTCCAAACCTCGGGGAAAAAACAGAGGGTTCCAAAAATACTGGGTGAACTGAAGATTATGCCAAATTACAAGAGGTTATTGATAATTACCCCTTTTTGTTTTTTTGATGAAAATATAAGTCGTTAAATGGGTTTTAAGGTGCTTTATTTCGTAATAGCGCAACTGGCCGCCCGGTAATAGATCACCGGCGCTGTTCTTCTGATTTTCTGGGTTCTCAGGAATCGGCTCAACCTTCACATTCCTTCCATTGCCCTCTTACGTTGTTTGCAATCTCCGACCCTCAAAAGTCAGACCTAACGTGTTCCCAGTCGGCCGATTCCGAACGGTAGAAGTCCAGCGAAAATTGCTGCTTGCTAAAGGTTCCCTTCAGATTTGTTTGAATCTGGTACTGTCTTTTTCTCCCTTCCTCTCCACCGGCCTTCTTTGCGACCATATTTTCATATTAATTTTGGTTTGCATTTCTTGGGTGTGTCGGAACACTGAAATTCTGCCAATTCCTCAAGTAAAGAGGTTTCCGTCGATTTTTTTTTTTTGGATTAAGGTTTACTTCTATTTAGCTTACTTAGTGGACTGAAACAAAGGGGTGAGTAGTTCGAAAATGGTAGTTGAGTTACTGGTGTTCAGTGGTGCATCGAGGTTGCGATTTTCAGCGACAAAAGTACATTGCCTTTTTATTTTATGATTATGATGGGAGCGGCTTGATGCTGTTGCCTCTCCTGCTTTTCCTGTGAGTCTTGTATTTTCAATATTCACCTGTCGGAATAGGTTTCACACTGTGATGTGATTAAACGAGGAAACATTCAGGTTCCTTGATGCGAGAAGATGCTGGAGTACTTCACTAGTCTGATTTGCTTGGTGCAAAGCTGTCCAGCGGAATAATCACTTGGATTAAAACATAACATGAAAATCCATTTTCAATTTATGTCAAATTTAAACCCAGTCATTGTGAATATTGAATAGTTATTCACATACGTAATTTCTTCATTGAACAAACGTGGCACAGCCAATTAAGGCATTAGTACCGTAGGTTTTATGCTGCTAGTTACCTTCTTTTAGGGTTAGTTGTTAATTTTTTTTGGGTGAAAATATGATACTAATAACAATTACAGTAAGATGTGTTTCTCCTTGTCAATGGGGTTAGTAGAACAAAACACCCTACAGGGGGAGTTGACAGACGGAGGAATCTCTAACCCACATGAAGCATTGTTCTGAGCATCAAGAGACTACTCCTGGTCAGAATAGTTACAAAATATTGAGATATGGTTTAGATCATATTGGAGAGCTGCCTGTAGAAACTTTGGAGCTCTGTCAAAATAAATTAAATCTTCAGTTGACATCCTTGCATGTTTGGCAAGCTGATCCGCTGCACGGTCTGTCTCCCTCGGACTGAACTTGACCTCTCTCACACCCAGTAAACTCAACAATAACCTCCACTCAGAGACAATTCCCTGTTAGACTGAAGGGATTTTTGAAATTCCGTTCACAGTATTGCATAAACTCATACAATCAGACTTTACCATGAACTTGATATTGTTCATCAAGTTAGCCATCTTTAAACCCTACAACAAAACCCAACATTCAGTATCAAGGACGTCACAAGTTCCTAATTTTTTTTCCGCAGAAGCTATAATAAAATGACCTGAAGGGTCTCTAATGATACCTCCAGCCCCATTTTCTACCTAACGATAAATAAATGTTTTAGCTTCTGAATATTTTTTCGAAAAACATTTTAACACTTTTTTTACTAATTATTTGAGCTGAACACAGATTAAAAAGTACCATCATTTCAAAAAAGAATGGAATACTTGATAAGTCAGTTTGTATCTTTAAAAGTTTCCAAGTTAGAAATGCTTTTCCAAATTAGGGCTTTGTTTAACTTTCTGATTGCATAGAAGCAAGTACAAAGTTGGAGCATGGGTGTTGCGCATGCCTTATCACATTTGGTGGTTTATAGGCAGATCGCTGTAGCTTTTAACTGATTAAAGAAATTATTAGTTTTCAGCTAGCTGTTCTTTGATGGTCCATACGTAAACCGATTTGTTGTGACATTTGTAGGCTATTCTTTAAAACGGATCCTGGCAAGCTACCAAGGTCATGCCTGCTATCACGAAGGTACTAGATTTGGAATCCCTTCTTTTTTACTTCCTCATGCAAAATTGCTTTTCTTTCTTCACTTGGGACTGTGGATAATGTTCATCTCAAATTAAGTATTTCAAAAGCACAAAGGCACTTGCCTAGGCTTTGGGCTTACTGTTGCACCTTTATCAGGTTCATGCAAGTAGTTTGGATGCAGTAAGCTATGATACCATTAAAGTACCAAGTATAAGAGTCTATTTGGTACAACATTAGCATTTAGTGTTTGAGGCTGGAAACGCTATTCAACAGTACCTTTTAGTATTAGAGGTTTGGAGAAGCTATCTTGACCATTCAATATTTTTTTTCAACCTGCATCATTATTCTCAAACACTTTTTTTCCCCCAAATGAAGCTTAAATGAGAGCCAAATAGTTACCTGTTGGTTTGGACGAGATATGGCATGATGTGCACTCAAAATTACGTTAAAACTCTGCTTTCTGCTTTCCTTCCTCTTTGTCATCTGCTGACCAGTAGAACAGCGCGGTAGGATGAACCCTAGAATCTAAAGGTTGTGTTTTGTGCATGATCTGCTTAGCTTTCCTTTTCTTTAATACCTGCTACTGCACTATAACTGTCGTCATTTTTGTGGGAGACAATCAGGTATGCAGAGAATTGATCAATTGTCACCTTGTTTATATGATACATTGCTGTTTAGTAAAGCACAAAATCAGCTTACAAATAGAATTGAGGCTTTTTAGATGCAAAATCATGGATGAAGTGAAAGCTCTTTGCTACACTGCTTGCTGCAATTTTTGCCCCATCCTGCGACCATGGCTACCATGCCTTCGTTGCCTACCTTCTATACAACATAATACAACATTCGAAACCTTTTAAATAAATTTCTTTAAGTGCTTCCTGGGGTTTATTGACCCTCTATTGACATAATTTTGTTGCATTCATGGACATACATATTGTAGCCATGACATATATGTTCCATTCTTTCATCCTTGCACTGAACCTTTCTTCACTTGGGCAAGCTTTCCATTTGCTCCTGTCTCCTTCATTGCCTACCTTGAATCCTTGATTAATTTTATGGTTCAAGCTCTCAATTATGTAAAATCAACCGACTTATGACATACTCCTATTTTATGCTGCTGTTTTCTTGAAACTACAAGAAGAAATCTAACAATCGTCATTGGGGCATCACAAATTTAAATACTCCCTCCATCCCGTTAATGATGCTACGTTCTCCTTTTAGGGAAGTCCCGGAATAGTTGCTATGTTTCCTTTTTAGGAAAGTTTCACCTACTTCTTTTACTCTATACCCCCACTTACCCTTACTTTTTAACATTCTCTCTCATACTTTTTATATCTAACTTACCTTTCTATCCCCATTTTCTACTTTTTTCCTTAATCTTTGTGCCAAGAGAAATGTGTCTTCTATTACGGGACGGAAGGAGTTTATATATATTTTTGCTTCTTTCACATCTATTTTTTTCCCTTCACAAATGTTACAGTTCGAGATCGTATAATGTGAGGCATTTTCAAGCATATACTCATCATACTTAGTACTTGTCTAATTTTTTCAATACTGCTTAAGGTTGTTCTTGTTTCACTCTCATGGGGTTAGGCTTATTTTAATTGTTCTTTGATACCTCACAATAATAGTATTGTGTACTAGTATTAGTCGCTGCATGTTATGTATTGATCATGTCGTAAGTGTAGGAGAAAGATAAGAGGTAAATGGGAAAATTAAACAAATAAAGATAAATGCAAGTATAAGTTAAAAGTCAAGCGCATTTTGTGTGATTGCCTTTGTTTGTTATCATATGTTAGGTTTCAATTTTCAAATGATACTTTTGTATGGGCTTATCAACTTCTTTCACGTTTTTCAGAACTCTGATTGCAATCACATCGGCTATGCGTTTACCAAGCTGTTGAAGTTGATTGGAACCCCAGTTGATTTTGAACTACCTGATTGGTTCTATAAATGGAAACCAACGTCATATACATGCATAAGGCGCAGTATCCACTTAGAATGAGTTTCATAGTGTTTAGTCTTTGTGAGCTGTTTATGCCAGGCTCTCATCTACTGGAAAGTTTCTTTTTGTGATTACTTGTCCGTCACAATCTACCTGTTATGCTCACCGTGCACACGTATAAGGCCATTTTGGCTACCAATAATGAGAAACGTAGCTTGCCATTACCTTTTTCCATCTGTGATTTTCGTATCCTTGGTGCATCTTTTAACATTTACTCAGTGACTAAATTATGTGGGCTAGTTATCCATCTGGTTGAATAAGTTATAAATTAGGAATGACCATTGGTTCTGGTATCTTGGGTCTTGACAAGTTTAAGACATATATCTGACAAAGAAGATTAAGAGACGACTGGAGGATGATGGCATTTTTTGTTCCTGCATGCCATCGTCTGGGTCTTCTGCTGTGTGTGGAAGAGATTGTCATTGTGGGTATGCCTCTATCCTGAACTTCCTTTAGGTTTACTTTAATCTTTTTATGTTGCATGGGATGGACTTGGTTTTGAACAACTCGCAATAATCTAATGGAGTAATCTGATTTGCTGTTGATATGATCACTCTAGTATTATGAGATCCATAAAATTCAAACTGCTGCTTTTCTTGAGATGAGACAGCACTGTATCTGCATTCTTGACCATGTGCCAAATGTTAAAACCAAGTTCCAGAGATGATCTTAATACTGATCATACCACCTGCCCTTCTGTATTCCTCAAAGCCGGTGGTACTGAAGAAGTACAAAATTGAACCTCTGCTGCCACTTAGCGGCGAGCAGTAAAGCTGAGCTGATGGTCAAGAACTGAGATATCTATTCAAAATTGTACCCGACCTTCAATAAATTCCTGTGCTGAAGTATGGAAAAAATTTACTTGCTAGTTGAGACTCAGGAACAGATTTGTTTTTGACAGACTTCATTCTCTCTGAACCTTCAATACCTGATTTGTTATGAGAGTAACAAATGATGCATTGTTGTTTTTAAGTCACTATAACTTCAATGGCATCAAAATTTGAAGTAAATACAATCATTTTCTGTACACTTCTAGGATCCCAGAGGATAACATACATTCGCAAATCCTTTTAACTTGCACCCATCTCTAATCAGTAACCCATTATATAAAACAAGGAGATGTGAAAGACAATTTTCAAAATGCACAACGCAGACCAATTTTTCTTTATGACAAATTTGTTAAAGAAATTAAAAAGAAAATATGTTCATCTGTCATTATCATATTAATTCTTTAACTTTATATGTCGAACTGTTCAACAAATTAAATCATATTGCAGAAAAATGTTTGAGGGATTAATTATTTGATCCATTAATAAACATAGTGATGGCCTTATACAGTCCTGCCAACCAGCAGAATCATGGCTGGTTTTCTCCTTTTTTACTGATGTGTATTGCATGTTATTGAAGCGCAGAATAGCGGGTGGAGTTTATTGGGAAATTTATTGCATTTCACTATCTTATACCCACTCCTCCAACACTTGCGGTTGATAATCTCAGCTTTAAAATTGGTAATTCAGTTTAAGTCTCAGTTATGATACTTCGTATGAGGTTATTTTGCAGGATGCTTCTGTCTAGCTGCTCCTCTGGGTGTAAGTGTGGAAGTTCATGCCTTAACAAACCATTCCAGCACCGGCCTATAAAAAAGATGAAATTGGTGCAGGTAGATAAGAGTACTTTTTGGTTGAGATTTTCTTGCTATATTTATAATTGGCAGAACTGAGGTCATTGATGAGTTTTTGAAATACCCTTATAGTCTTTTGCTCTCATCCGGAGTTGGAATCTTCATAATCTTGTGTGCCAATTTTTAGTCGAGTAATTTGGTACTAGCCATTGCTCACCATCCAAGCCCCCCATATGCTGAGAATTTCCAAACAATTGGAAGCCACTTTCATTGACAATGCCGAAAAATTGATATGACGCAATCGTTACTGTCCATCTTTATCTGCCAACTCCCCCACCCTTGGGTTACTCAGCCTAAGTAATTTTGTTTCTTGAAATGATTTTACCCTTTGTAGATAGTCTATACTAGATTGGTCACCATGTGTATGTTCGCAGGTGTTGTGGTTGATGGAATAATGTTTCACTAACCTGTTAAGCGTAAACACTGTTTTTCTTGTGATACCACTAATTTTGTTATCTATGTTTTTAATAACTTTTAAATTGTTTGTACACTCAAAAGTAATGCTACATAAATAATTGCTTGTAGACTGAGAAATGTGGGGCAGGTATTGTGGCAGATGAAGATATCAAGCAGGGAGAATTTGTGATAGAGTATGTAGGGGAAGGTAAAATAATCTTTCTTATGATCCAATCTTAAGCCAATGTTGGACCTGCATGCTTTTTCATCTGCTTATAATTGTTATATTTGTTCAGTCATTGATGACAAAACATGCGAGGAGAGGCTATGGAACATGAAGCATCGTGGAGTAACCAATTTTTACTTGTGTGAGATTAATCGAGATATGGTGATTGATGCCACATATAAGGGGAATAAGTCAAGATACATAAATCATAGTTGCTGCCCTAATACTGAGATGCAGAAATGGTTCTTCAATGACCTTTCTTGTTTATTTGACTAGAAGTGCTGATTTGATATGCTAATTGCTTGATCTGTGTAGGATAATTGATGGTGAAACAAGAATTGGGATATTTGCAACTCGAGACATAAAGAGGGGCGAACATCTGACCTATGATTATCAGTATGAACCTTTACCTACCTACCTTACATTTCCCCTTGTAACAAGTTTGTAGATTTCACTAGTTGCAGACTTTTTTCGGTTATTACTGACCTTTTGATATTTTTCTACCCAAAAAAATAACAAACGAAAACAATAGAAAAGTATCTTCCAGTCTTTGTTAAATTCTCATATTTTTTTATCATTATTCTCCTAAGTTTCTGCTAACAATTCTAGCAGGTTTGTCCAATTTGGTGCAGACCAAGATTGCCACTGTGGTGCAGAAGGCTGCCGTCAAAAATTGGGTGTTAAACCTACCAACCAGAAAATGTCATCAGATGCTGCTCTAAATCTAGTTGCACACCAGCTTGCGGTGTCCTCTGGAAACTTCAAATCATCTTTTCCACAGAAAAATGTATGCAGCTATATTACCTTACATTATGATGTGTCACATTGATCTGTGTATCTTTCGATTGTTTGTTTTTTGCTGGTATAATTGTCATATTTATCTCATTTCTGTGTTTTTAAGACCACGAAACTAAGGGTTTTAAGTTGTGCAGTTAAGATACATTGACCTGTTTAAGATTGATTTAAGGCAGAACCCATCATACTAAGTGTTCCATCATTTTTGTGCTCATCTGAAAGGGGCTGCTTTATGAAAATCTACTTATTTTGTCTAGCTGTCTTGAATACAATGTGTGAGTGGAAATAAAGACACTGAAGTCCTTCCAGCAAATAAAGCTGCAAGACCTCACTCCTTTTTGGCAGTATAGCTTCATTTTCGATCCATGGTGTTTCCTACGCTTTTGGTGGTTCAAAAATCTTTTCCCCTTCTCTTTATATTACTCCTTTTAAAGAGCGCCAGATTTTATAAATGTAATAAGTGCAACATGTTAGCTTTTCTGACAAACGCCCTTGATTTGATTTGGAATTATGATGTTTGAAGTGACTGGAGAAAAAGGAGAGGTGAGAAGATCAGGGTCTGAAATTATGGCTGTCGCTTCCCACTTATTTTGAAAAATTTCGAAAGTAATAAACATGGGAATAAAATGCAGTGTGTCATGTCAACACCGAGTTAATTTTTCTCTTGGTTAAAGTTGTTTGGCTTGAAAATGTTATTGCCATGGTATTTCCTTTTCTACTGGCTCTTGAAACAATTCATGTTCAAAAATTTAGAAAGCATGCTTATTTTTCTTAAATTTTTATGTTTTGGGTGCATATTTGAGTGGGTCCTGAGGGGCTTATGGGGTGGGTCTTAGGTGGAGTTGATTCTTGGACCTTAAGTAGCAATTTCAAAGCTGTATCAGTAGGCCATGCTCAAGTCTGTTCACTTGGCAACTTCTTGCATTGGTGGCCAGCATTTTAGTGATTTTGTTGAAGGGTTGCCACAGTATACCGTTGTTTACATCTCCCTGCATGTATAAATCTATGATAAAATCTATGATACTGGTCGTCTAAGATAATTCAAACTAATTGATGGCTTTTCTTCGGCTAGGTTCATCAGGGTGGAGGTTTGAATGTGGGTCAGTGAGCTTTCCTATCCTCTTTTTTCGCATTAGCTGCAGCTCTGTGTTTCAACATCTTAAGTTTTGCCTTGGCTAGTCATTTGCTGAATGACAGATTATTTCAGGATATCCACTGATTGGTCACAAAAAGCTACAGATTAGGACCCGCTGTTGCATGGGTGAGCTCATCGTGATAACTCGTTCTATGAATAAAAGGTAAGCATGATACTTTTGTTGATTGTGCAACACAGCAACCCTCTTCCAAACAAACAAAGAAAACTCATCTGTGTTTTCAAATGCCTTTTACTGAACAAGATGTCGAGTTGATCTCAACTTGTTAAACACAACAGAGTCATTAGACTGTTTCAAGTGCGTCTCATTTGGGAACTGAAAGCTTAGTCACTAATAACTTTTCTCGTTTCATTCTTTTGATTCTCAGTTCTCGCTATTAATGGTCTCAGTTCTCACTAATAACTTAGAAAAACGCTGTTTATATGAGCACAGAATGTTGCTAAGGTTGGTGTGAATTTTTACATCATACTTAAAAAATGAGGCAAGATAAGCTTGCTAACAATGTTATAGATAGAGTTTTGGCATATGGTATGTATAGATTACCCACTTCTATTTCTTCAGAATGATAGGGTAAAATCCTAGATGAGAATGCTGCATTGGATCATAAAGATTGTGACATAAGGACAGAACAGAACGTGAATGAGCATGAGTAGGCAGAATTAGTATATATTCAATGCAGTTATAGATTGTTGGGGTACATTCACAAGATTGTTTGATCTTCAAGTGATCAGGTCAATAGAAGATAAGAATATCTCCCGTTATCATGAAATGATATTGGTTCTTGTAGTTGCATATTCTGTACCTTGATTTGCCACGTGCAAAAAAATTGGCTGCTGTGTGGAAGAGAGATGGAAGTCTGAAAGATTTTGTTGCTCCAGCACCATGGACTGGCTCTTTGAAATATTTTTCCTTAATTTTTTTTTATTTATGATTTGATTTTAACTATTTTGTTGTTTTTTTACCTTTTCTCTCTCACCTGTTGATTTCAGATCGTTTGGTATTATTAAGCGCTTTGATACGTACACCAAGAAGCATTCAGTAAGAGACATGCGTGCGTGCGTGCGTGCGTGCGTGCGTGTGTGTGTGTGTGTGTGTGTGTGTGTATTTCTTTACGAGATGTTTTATTGTGGATTCTTGATGCCAATATTGGGTTTCATTGTAGATCATGTTTGAAGATGGGGTCATTGAATTGCTTGACATGTCAAAAGAGGATTGGGAATTTGTAACTTTATGAGGTCATCAGCTAATTGTGTTCTCCAAATGAGGTATTTGCAGCATCAGTGCATCTGCAATTGTTAGACTGCTTTAGATACCATTCTCAATAATTAGAGAAACTTAGACACGCTACTACTATTAAATTTGGTATAAAAAAAGTGTGTAGTTTCTTCTACAAGAACCTGTCCATTTGCATGTTGAGCAAATGATATGCTGGGAATGAATAAAGTGCGCAGCTGTGGGGTAAAGCCAGGATGTTTACTCTTTAGTTTCCACAAATCACTTGCAAGTTTGAGCATTTGTTAAGGAATCTTCACTGGTATAGACGTGTCCGTCCTATCCATGTATCTTTGAGACTACAATATGAGCTAGAGTGGATGTTGGCTGTGTAGTTGGTGTTGCTGTTGTATGTTTTGTTTAGCCTGCAGTTCAAATCTGGGTGCACTGCTGACGTTATGTTGGTTGAGTGCAGGAGAAAGTTGGGAGTTCTTGGGCTGGATAAGGTGGAGCCCCGTTCGGAGAACAACGGAGGGACGATGTTGTATTGTATCAATGTATACATGCCTTCAAGGGGGCTTCGTCTTCATGTCATATAGGATGTTATGCTGTATCCCATTGTTTCCCCTCAATTCTTTTCCGTTAACAATAATAAAGTACATGAAAGTGTAAAATAGAACACTTTCCTTCGCTTTAATTGGTTGACCAGTTCTCGCAATATGTTGCAGACTGAATGAGAACGTTTGTGCATATAGATGTTATCCGATGTTCCTAGCCATTTGACCGTTTCCTCCCCAAATTGGCACACATGATTGTCTGGGCACATATGTACAGTACAACTCTTCTTTCTTTTTTAATGTAACGTTTTTTTCTTTTCTCATGAAAATACACCTATTTTTTCAACTGATCTGTCATTAAATTTTAAAATTGTCACAGAGATGAAATTTTCCCCCAAATCACGGTGGGCCAACACACCGCACCATTAGAAAAAATTGGTAGGTGGTACTAGTGGAGATGGAGCGACCACGTGCAGCGTGGTTGTTGGAACGGACGGCAGCCTTGTGTAGTTGTAATTGTGCTCCTCCCTTCTCCTTTAAGTTAACTTTGCAGACAGTAGTCTATTACTCCACCACTTGGGATATAAAACGTCTGCACCAAGTGGAGGTGCTGTGCAGTGTGCAGAGTCTGTATAATGGTAGTAACTGGGAAGGAGAATAAGCAAGTAATCCTGAAGGGTTATGTGGAGGGATGGCCCAAAGAGAGTGACCTTGAAGTGAGGGCAGAGTTTGACTTTGAGGCCACTGCTCCAAAAGGCTCCGCCTCCATCTTGGTCAAGACTCTTTACCTTTCCTGCGACCCTTACATGAGGGGCCGCATGCGCAACTTCCACGGCTCCTATATCCCCCCCTTTGTCCCTGGCAAGGTATATACAATACTCCTGTCCTGTCCTGTACTATATACGATTGCTCTTTCATTCATTCTTAATCTCCTTCATCCATCCTTGATGTCATGTGGATATGGCCTCAGCCCATTGAAGGGTTTGGCGTGGCCAGAGTTTTGGATTCTGACCATCCTGATTTCCAAGCTGGAGATCACATTTCCGGCTTAATCCCTTGGCAATACTACTCATTGATTCACATTCACAGCAAAACCCAGCAGCTCCGGAAGATACACCCCGATCCTTCCATCCCTCTCTCTTTCCATGTCGGACTTCTCGGTACCATTTCTTCTCTTACAGACAAGGCCTTCCCTTTTTCTCTTCTGCATGCCTAGTTTGCAATTGCAAGTGACACTATTTTTGGGTCGATCCCTGAAAACCTCTTGCAGGTATGCCTGGCTTCACGGCTTATGCAGGTTTCTTTCAAGTTTGTGCTCCAAAGAAAGGGGAATATGTTTTTGTTTCCGCTGCCTCAGGAGCCGTTGGCCAGCTTGTTGGCCAACTTGCTAAATTGCACGGTTGCTATGTGGTTGGGACTGCTGGAAGTCACTACAAGGTAAGCTGCAATCTTCATTCCACCAACGTCGAAGTGCATTTTACAATAAAATTATAGTGTCCTATTTTAGATATTTTAGTGCAAGTTAATTTTAGGTTGACCTCCTGAAAAACAAGCTAGGATTTTATCAAGCTTTCAACTACAAGGAAGAAACCAACTTCAATGTCGCTTTGAAAAGGTCAGTGTTCTACTCATTGATGATGCATGCAATGTGTATCTAACATCTGAGGGCATTCTATTTGGCTGGATTGCATTGAATTCATCGAATTGGATTGCCGGATGTTTTAGACTCATCAATGAATTTAATTGATACCATGCAATCCTACCAAGTAAATACTATGTTCTTGCTTTTATAAATCCTCCCAAGCAATGTTCTCATTTTGTTTTTGATTTTATAAATTTAAATTATGATAAGCATATGAATTATTTAACTTTAAAAATATATACATTAATGAAATAAAATCATAGATTAACACTGAAACAACAAAAACAAACATGTCAATTAATTGAGTACTGATGGAGTATGGACACTTTTGCTAGAAAAATATGAAGGAAATATCTTTGTGATATTGGTGACCAAATTAGGTTAGTATAAATATCTTTGTTTTTTTTTGTTTTTTTTATAACTTTGGGCGTAATAAATTTGTCTAAAAAGTAAAGGAAGTTCATTTTTTCCTTTCTGCTCACTCTAAGAAAGTTCTATTGTTTTTTATTAATTGTATTGCACACATCAGTTTAACATCAAGCCCTTAAACAGGTACTTTCCAGAAGGAATTGACATATACTTCGATAACGTTGGTGGGGACATGCTTGATGCAGCATTGCTAAATATGCGAACTCATGGCCGAATAGCAGTATGTGGGATGGTGTCTCTCCAAAGTTTGTCAGGTGCCCAAGCGATTCATAATCTGTCTTCTCTCATACCAAAGCGTATCACAATGAAAGGCTTCTTGCAAAGCGATTACTTGCACAACTTCCCACAGTTTTTGGAGACAGTTAGCAGCTATTATAAGCAAGGAAAGATTTTGTACATTGAGGACATGAATGAAGGTCTAGAAAGTGCCCCAGCTGCTTTCATTGGGCTATTTTCCGGGAAGAATGTCGGAAAGCAGGTGGTTCGTGTAGCCCAGGAGGAATGAATATTAGACCTTTTGTTCATCGCAATTTGTTTCAAAGCTTAAGTATCTGGTTAGCTGATTCTGCTTTTT
This sequence comes from Daphne laureola, assembly GCA_038382905.1. Lineage (NCBI taxonomy): Eukaryota > Viridiplantae > Streptophyta > Magnoliopsida > Malvales > Thymelaeaceae > Daphne > Daphne laureola. The sequence continues at coordinate 836,484 of JBBYHH010000011.1, read as the reverse complement.
TCTTCTTTTTCTTTCTTTCTTTCTGTTAGGCTTGAGATGATTGGCTTGTGGTATATTGGTATTTGCTAAAATGAATTGATTCAAAATTTGATTATCTCTAAGTTTGTAATCATCTAGCAATTTGCTCAAAAATGGAGTACTATTAATAGGAAGAATGAGAATTGTGGCAAGAATGGAAGGCGATTGAGTGGGCTTCGGACAGGGGATGTTACAGTACAGGGGAGAAAGGACTTTGTCATCATTCTTATCTGGAGTTTAGGGCCAACTTTTCTCTTACTTCTCTTGCCCTTTCCCTTTCCGGGTCATTGTTTTGACCAACCACACGATTCGGGGTTTATTATATTTTACTGAATTGAAAAGAAGACAAAAATCCACCAACGAACGTTTGCTGAGAAAGAAAATTGAGTGTTGTGTATCTACAATAAGAAACGAGGAAGACAAGAACAAAGGATATGTGGAAGAGGCTGTGGCCCAATGAGGCGTTGAAGATGGGCATGTCGACGCTAGTTGTAAGGGGAAGACCTCCTTGTTGGCCCCAGGGTAGGCTTGTTGGAACCCCTGAATCTTATTTTTTCTCCTCATCATCATCTGATGACAGAAACAGAAACAATAGAAGCAAACCCGAATTGGGTGCAGAAGGCCATAACATGTCGTTTTCAGAGGTGAAGAAGCTGACGAGACTAGTGAATGTCGAAGCGCTGAAAAAGAAACTAGGAATGGAGCAAGCGGAGGTGATAAACTACATAGAGCTGCTTGATGCCTGTGAGGAGATGGGAGTGGCGAGGTCTAGAGACGAAGCAAGCAGCTTGGCCCGTGCCTTGGATGAGGCCGGTGTGGTCCTTCTCTTTCGTGACAAGGTGTATCTTCATCCGGATAAGGTATACATTCATTCATATCATATGCACAGGTGGTGTTGGTTGGTTCTCAGGCCTAAGTTTTATGAGATGGTTAAAATTGTATTGATGTGTACGTGCAGGTAGCAGAGGTGGTAAGAAGAGCAGTTCCTTTGGTGCTGAATGGGGAGGAGGAGGATGAAATGAGAAGAGAGGAGCTGGTGTTGCTGCAGAAAAAGAAGGATGAAATTGACGCAATGGCGCACAAGCAGGTGCGACGGATTTTGTGGGGCGTGCTGGGGCTAGGTGTAGTGCAAGTGGGGTTGTTCTTCCGGCTCACCTTCTGGGAGTTCTCCTGGGACGTGATGGAGCCCATCACCTTCTTCACCACTAGCACCGGCATACTCATGGGCTATGCCTACTTCCTCTTCACCGCTAGGGACCCCTCTTACCAGGACCTCATGCAGAGGCTCTTTGTCGCTCGCCAGCGGAAGCTATACAAGCTCCGTAATTTTGATGCCCGAAGATTCAAAGAGCTCCGGGATAAGTGCACCCCGGCTAACCACCTTCCATCACAACTCAATTTGGTTGAGGTCGATGACCATCATGGCCGTTGACAGTGCACTTCTCTTATGAAATCTATCTATTACCTCGATTCATAAACAAAATGCATGCATGTGATGTGAGCTTGCTTCATCTTGTACGTTTCTCACAGATTAATTGGCGAAAAGGCTAAATCAACTCTTCTAATCTGAGGACTTGCGTGTAATTTTCTTTTGCAAGGGTTTAATTTATTTGAGAATTCACGCAAACTCCAAAAAAAAAACTTGGAAGGCTGTATATGGTCACTTCGTCTCCTCTGAGTATTGACGGTCACTGCGTTCTCATTAGAAGGTGGTTGTTGGGTTACGCTTGCACCTTCACTGTA
>JBBYHH010000011.1:808812-824600 GCA_038382905.1 Daphne laureola | reverse complement strand
TTTGTGGGTGTTGTTCTGTTTTTTTTTTTTTTTTTTTTTCTTTCTACAGTTTAACAATCTTTTCAGAAAAAATGTTTCCTATATTCTGTTCTCAAAATTGAGAATGCTTAATTTTCACCTTTTTTTGGCTTTGGAACATTAGATTTATTTAGTTCTTTTTGGTGAACCTGATTAGGCAATTAAACCACTCACTGTGTTGAATAAGTTATGTTGTGGATACATACATCCGTTGGTTCTTTTAATTCCTTTGAGATTCGTTTTGTTTGAAACTTGTATTAGTCATATTATACATTGTTTATATGATATTGTCACTCGTTAAAAATTGCATGAAACTATCTGCTTTTCAGGTCGAAATCAAACTTAATAGTCCCCACAAAACATCAGAGAATGTACTTGCCAATTTTACCCTTGAAGCTCATCTATATGATACTGGTAGTTGGTGCAACCTTTCTGAGCATGCTGATTTGCATTCATCAAGTTTAACTAACATTAAATTCAGTCCCGCCAGCAGAGGAAGTATAGGTTTTCATGGGTATGAGCTTGTGGGGAGACTGGAAAAGCCAAAACTTTGGTCTGCTGAACAGGTGAGAATACTTCATCATTTCAATTAGAGTTCTAATATGTACTGATTTAGTCAATATGTGCCGGTGTGCTCCATATCTTCTGTAATTTTAGCTTGCTAGTATAGGTGTGTACATGCTGAAGTTTCACTGTAAACAGTGAACTATCTTTGGGTTCTCAAAATCAAAATAAATAAAGCTTCTAGAACTATTGCTTATCTGTAAGAGCCTCATCTACATCATGCATACCATTTACTCTAGCCGACAGATGTTATATTGATGGCCTGAAAAGGAAATTCAACCTGCTTGTTGTATCGCATGTTTGCGCATGGTTCTTAAGTTTCCATCATTGTTTGTTTGGTGTGGTTCAAATATATCAGAGAGTATGTTTCTGTTCTTCAATTTACTTAATTGCTTTTTTCTTCTGCAGCCTAATCTGTACATGCTGGTAATTGTCCTTAAAGATTCTTTTGGCGACATAGTAGATTGTGAGTCATGCCTAGTTGGTATAAGGCAAGTGTCCAGGGCCCCTAAACAACTACTTGTCAATGGGCATCCAGTTATTATTAGAGGTGTGAACAGGCACGAACACCACCCTCGTTTAGGGAAGACAGGCATAGAATCTTGCATGGTTAAAGTAAGATTTCTGAGGTCACCGTCCACGTTTGGGGATTCTTTGACCATTACATATGAACAGACTAACACTTGTTTGGTCCTCACTTCCTTTCCTCACAGGATCTAGTTTTAATGAAGCAAAATAATATCAATGCCGTGAGGAACAGCCACTATCCCCAACATCCTCGTTGGTATGAGTTGTGTGATCTGTTTGGTTTCTACATGATAGATGAAGCTAATATTGAGACACATGGATTTTTTCTATCTGGACACGTAAAGCATCCTACTGAGGAACCTAGTTGGGCTGCTTCAATGATTGATCGAGTAATAGGCATGGTGGAGAGGGACAAAAACCATACATGCATTATTTCTTGGTCCCTAGGAAATGAGGCTGGATATGGACCTAATCACTCTGCTGCAGCTGGTAATTCTTCCCCTAAAATTTTATCCTTAAAGCATTGAACTAGAATTAACTGCCATTGACTTGAGCTCCCCAAATGGCAATATAAGACAGCAAACAGGCCCCTCACCTGACCATGTGTGATCATGCCACTTAACATTGCTGTTTCATGTTCAGGATGACTCCAAACAGGCTTGTAGTTGCACCATGGCAATGACTACAGCGCTAACAACTGACAAACTGACTTTGTTGAACTGTGGCTCTAATTTCTTAATAGAGTTGTGTTCTTTGTGAAACAATTCTTAGAAATAGTTTGAGTTTTTATAAAGTGGAGGACAAGGTACACGAAACAGTTGAGAGAAAAACTTGGAAGGAAACTTAAAATTTTAATTTCTGAGAAATTTTTTGAAGCAAAAAACATAGCCACACAAGATTTTTTAACAGAACGGGACAACCTACACCAAAATAGAAAATGCTGGGGATCCTCACTGTAGTATAAACCCTGAACAAACACCTTGACTTGCTTGTGATTCCGTAAAAAATGGTATTATGAAGCGCTTTTATGTTGACCACCACACCACAGAGAATTCTTTCTTTGTTCATTTTTGGGGGGGAGGGGGGCTTATATCTCTTCAAAAAAGATTTCATATGTTGAGTGTCTTCGTGGTTTCTACAGAAAAATCATATTTCGTTTAACCTTCACTGATCCCACGAACAACTTTGAAAATAAATTATCGAAATCTAAAGGATAAGCAAGAGTACTTAATATCTACAAATATTAGCTTTTCTTAATGGCTTCCCTGCTCTAAACTGACTCTTCCAATAAATCAAAGATTTTGTTTGGTAAAATCAACAAAAAGAATGAGTTACTTTCCTTTTCTTTTGCTATTTCTTTTTTGTAAATTCTATCAGCATCTCGTTGGTGCTTTGATATTCTACTATTTTTATTGATAAAAGAAATGCCAATTATGCATCGCTCTTTCTTTATCTTAAAAGATATCATTTGATTTGGGAACATTTGAAACTCTTTGTTAGTGATTGGCGGAAAATTATAGTGAGACAAATTTATAGTGAAAAGTACTGATTTCATTCTTGACAGTCACAAATAGTTGATTGATGATCTTACATGCCACAGTAGAGGCAAGTGTACTCTGATTCAGTTTTTAAAACTTTTACACACTTGTTGTAGTTTTCCCAAGGGACTATGCTCTATGATTTGTGTGATTCTCTTAATATCCATAGTAATGTAGAGAAGTTTTCAGGTTGGGTCCGAGGGAGGGATCCCAGCCGACTAATACATTATGAGGGAGGTGGATCCAGAACCACTTCAACAGACATTGTATGCCCAATGTACATGCGCGTTTGGGACATAGTTAAGATTGCCAATGATCCCAGTGAAACACGTCCTCTTATCTTATGCGAGTATGCAGTTTTCTCCCATTTCTTATAGTGATTTTTCCGTATCTTTTCAATCAGTTGTATATCATCATAGCACTTATTTTCATGAATGGGTGTCATGTTGGAATTTTCACAGGTATTCACATGCAATGGGGAACAGCAATGGGAATATAAAAGAATACTGGGAAGCAATTGATAATACATTCGGGCTCCAGGGTGGTTTTATATGGGATTGGGTCGACCAGGTTATTAATCTTTGTGCTCCTTTTTATAACTTGCAATCCACAGTATCACATTCCTGATATTTCTGGTTCAAGGAAATGATCTTTAATTCTGGCTATAGGTGAACTCATTTCTCTTTCAGAAATGTTTCGATTTTTTTAAGGAAAGAGGACGGTGCCTCATATTGCATTGCTTAAATTACCAAACGGAAGTTACAAGTATAGAACCAGGAGCTTTACACACTCTTTCAGAATTGTTTAGTGTGTCAGTGACATAGGATTTTGCAATTATCTGTGTTTATCTTTTTTTTTCATTCACCAAGTGGGTCCTTTTTTTTTTAAAAGGTGCTGTGATTAACTTATGTCAAATTCATTTTGTTTTACTGGAAAACCACATAAGAAGAGCCTGAAAGAAGTATTTAAGTAATGTTTTTCTTATGTCAAAAGAAATACTTGATGTACGAGGTAGAGACAATTGTTTGACCAGAAATTACACGAGTTGTGCAACCACTCTAGTTGTCTAGCATTATTTTGATAAACTCCCATCAGCTTCAAAGGCAGCATCCAAAGAACCAGATTTCCGAAACATGCTTGGCCATGTTAACTTCTAGAATATCTTTTTCACCATTTGCCAAGTGTAACCACATTTCTTGGATCAGTTATTATTCAGTTCATTTGAAAAGAAACCTTGTATTCCTTTTCAAATTTACTGGTGTTTTTTCTGTATAATGTAAAGCCTGTTCCATTGAACTTTGTTTCCTGTATGTACCATTCCCTATGAACTTCTTTTCTTCTACCTGTCTTCCACTCTTCACAGAATTTACTGTTTGGCTAATAGGCATTGCTGAAAGAAGGTTCAGATGGTCGTAAGCATTGGGCATATGGGGGTGATTTCGGGGACACCCCTAATGACTTGAATTTTTGTCTGAATGGTGTTATATGGCCTGATCGTACGCCTCATCCTGCATTGCACGGTAACATTGAGATTGATTTTTGTAATCTTTAGATGCATAGTCTGAATTTTGATAACCATTCCGTTCATTTTCCTTTCTCATTAAAAATGTAAATTACTGTTTCAGAGGTTAAACATGTTTATCAACCCATCAAGTTTTCACTAGAGGAGGATATCATCAAGGTAAAAGTAACTTGTCCATTTTGTATGTGCATGCTGAAGGGATTGCGATTTCCTCCATATTGAAACATTATCTTGATGTCTATCTGCACTCAGAAGGAATGCTCACCACAGAATATGGGAAACACTAGCAGCGAATTTTTCAACATAACGCTACCTATGATTGTTTGTTTCTGTCTTCCAGTAGTATGATAGATGAGCCAACATATCTTAGAATTTTTTTTGCTTCTTCTGCTCTTTGCAGAATGTTATAGAATAACTGGCTTAAATTTGTTTCATTCAGAACAGTGGCAAATTTAGAAATCTTATGTACGAAAAATGCCTGTCATGAAAAGTTAGAGGTTCTACAACCATCTACTGCAACTGCATGTTAGTTTGTTCATGATTATAATCTTACTCAAAATTTGCTATATCGTCTAACTAGGTTTAAACTCGACTCTCGTTTATTGTTGAATTGTTGCAGATAAAAAACACTCATTTTTATGTAACAACAAAGGCAATAGAGTTTAGCTGGGCTATTCATGCCGATGGGTGTGAAATTGGTTCTGGGAGTATTTCACTTCCATCAATTTCACCACAGAGCACCTACAACGTAAATTTGAAGTCTGGTCCATGGTATTCTCTATGGAAGTCGTCTACATCTGAAGAAAATTTTCTGACATTAATTGCCAAGCTTTCACATCCAACAAGATGGCTTGAAGCTGGCCATGTTGTTTCATCTGCACAATTTCAACTACCTGCTAAAAGAGAAACTTCCCCTCATGTAAATACTCTCATAAACTTAAGCTGCCGAGATGAAAATCCTAGATGTTGTTATCTCTTACCACTTCATCTTTCAGGTCATCAAAACCAATGATGCGATAATCGCCACCCAAATGCATGGGGAGAAGATCAGAATCAGCTGCCAAAAATCATGGGATATTGAGTTTAATTTCAGATCTGGAACTTTTGAAAGCTGGAAGGTATGCAATGTTACCGAGGATTGCTTGCTAGCCAGTAATTTATAGGACTATGTTTCATTCTAGAAAATGCATTTACTTTCTTAATTTTCCAATGCTAGTCTCTGATGAAGAATCAGTGAGCATTAAATATGAGGACATAACTTTTGGCCGATTGGTTTGGAAAAGATGAATAGGGCTTTAGTATTATTCAGGTCTTCATAAGTGTTAGAAAGTGACTGTTAAGCAGGTCTTCATAAGTGTTAGAAAGATGATCAAGCTCCAATTGAGGTCCTTCCCAATTTTCCCCTCAAGTTAGAACCTCGAATAATCTCCAAACGAGGATATATGGGTATCCTGCCTTTGTTGCATTCCAATGCTAGTCTCTGATGAAGACCAGTGAGCATTAAATATGAGGACATAACTTTTGGCCTATTGGTTTAGAAAAGATGAATCGGGCTTTAATATTAATCAGGTCTTCATAAGTGTTAGAAAGTGACTGTTAATCAGGTCTTCACAAGTGTTAGAAAGATGATCAAGCTCCAATTGATGTCCTTTCCCAATTTTTCCCTCAAGTTAGAACCTCAAATAATCTCCAAACGAGATATTTGGGTATCCTGCCTTTGTTACATTCAAAATAAAGGGAAGTTGGATCCTAGGGCAGTCAAGTGTGTTTTTCTGGGTTATTCACCAACCCAAAAAGGTTACAAATGTTACCACCCACTAACCAGAAAATTTTGTGTCCAGTGACGTAACGTTTCAAGAGAATTTGTCCTTTTTTGACTCTCCAAACCAACCTGATTTAGAAAATCAAATGGCCCTAAATAGTTCTGATTTTTCACCTTTTGAGCTTCCTGCTCTTGAAATCAAAGAAAATTCTTTGTAAAAGGGAGTTGAAATTGAGTTTTAGGAAATTCTAGCAATTGTAAATTCTGAACATGAGCCTAATATTCCTACTGAGATGCATAACAAGGGGAGCTTGGTGGGTATACTCTAGGAGACAGAGCCCGACTCTAGTTGTCACCAAAACTGAGAACCAGGCCTTGATTTAGGTTCAGAAATATGCCCAGGAAAGACTTGCCCTTCTCAGTTGGCTGAACCTGCACTTGAATCTGAACCTGGCTTACCTATTGCCCTCACAAAAGGTACGAGAGAATGTACCAAAAGGTCCTTATACCCCTAGCCAATTCAGTGTCCTACCATAGACTATCCAAACCTTACCAAGCCTACCTAGCTCTTCATGGTATCCAAACTCCTCAAACACTAGCTGATGCGGTATCTAAAGAGGAATGCAGAGATGCAACGAGAGTGGGAATGAAGGCATTAGAAAAGAACATGACTTGGGAACTTACTGATCTTCCTACATAAGGTGTGCAAAACAGCATTTCTTTGATGAAGTCAAATTCTAGTTGAAGTGACATCAAAAGTCAAATGTTGCATCACTTATGAGATGGAGGGAGTAAACGTTATTCCTTTTAATGCCTTAAATACGTTTTTTTCTTCTTCTTTTTTCTTTTTTCTTTTTCCTTTATTTCTTTGCATTGGCATTTTTAGCAAAGTGGTAATGTCAGGGAATGTTGCTGCAAATGGTAGGTTGAAGGAACTTCTATCATGAACAATGGTGTATTCCCTTGCATTTGGAGAGCACCTACAGATAACGACAAAGGGGGCGAATCAAGTAGTTACTACTCCAGGTGGAAGTCAGCTCACATTAGTGACACACATTTTGTTACAGAAAGCTGTTCTGTGCAGAATATTACAGACCATATTGTGAAAATACTGGTAACCTACTGTGGAATCCCCAAGGGTGAAGTGAACAATAATACTGATCTGGAAAAATCAAATGTGCTATTTAGCGTCAACATGGTTTACACAATACATGGTTCTGGAGATGTCATTATTGAAACAAACGTGAAACCGCGTGCTGATCTCCCACCTTTGCCTCGTGTTGGAGTAGAGTTTCACCTGGAAAAGTCAGTTGACGAGGTTAAATGGTATGGAAGAGGACCATTTGAGTGCTATCCTGACAGGAAGGCTGCAGCCCATGTTGGCACCTTTGAGAAAAAGGTGAAGGATATGCATGTACCATATATCGTTCCTGTGGAATGTGGAGGCAGGGCAGATGTTAGGTGGGTGACATATCAAAACAGGGATGGCCGTGGAATCTACGCTTCAATTTATGGGAATTCCAACCCTATGCAAATGAGTGCTAGTTATTATGGCACAGCAGAACTTGAGCGGGCAACACATAATGAGGAGCTGATTGAAGGGAATAACATTGAGGTAAAGCTTTGGTAATTGTTGCTTATAACTTATTTTCTGCATTATAATCTTGAACAATGTATTGCATCTTCTTGCGTGAAGCTGTTAGGAAACCGCAGTGTGAATTGTTAAGTTATCAAACATTTTGCTACAAGTTGAATGAGAATGTGTCCTGTAAATTTCTTTGTTTCTTTTCTTTTCCTTCTGTAATAATGGCAAGTATTTGTTAAAGGATATGGCTAGAAATGACTAGCTCTTTAACATAAAGTAACTGATAGTTAAGATGATCTCTTAAACATTTATACAAAATAAAATTTACTTCCTCCATTCCAGAAAAACTGATACTTATCGACTTTCGAACTTGTGTTTGACTCAAATTTTCATGATCAAAATACTCGGAATTGATTGCTCATGTCCAGTATATGATGCGATGAGGATCAGTATCCATTTTATTCAAGCTCAGCACTTATATTTAAAGTTTAGGAAGTGAGTTTCGTATTTGTCAGTGCTTTAAATGCAGCTGTTTTCAACAGATACCATGTTTCCAGACATTTGCATTGTTTGAAATCAGGCTGGTTATCTAAATCTGTTAACATTGTAGGTGCACCTTGACCACAAGCACATGGGCTTGGGCGGAGATGATAGCTGGACGCCCTGCGTGCACGACAAGTATCTGGTTCCTGCAGAATCATACTCTTTCTCTATCAGGTTATGTCCCGTAACTGCAGCCACCTCTGGCCAAGAAATTTACAAATCCCAGCTTCAGAACTGAACTAGGGTTTACAGGATCAGTGCTAGCATATAATTGGATGCCTTATGCTATGGTGGCTACATTTGTTCAGAGCAAGGATTACTTGGTCAGAATATGCTTTTAGTCCATGTTTTCTTTTCCATGGTTGCTGTTGATTAATTTAATGAAGCCTTGGGACAGTTGATCAAAGATGGTTTAATTTACTACTCTAAAATGTTTGTCACTTTTCCTATGCAATTTTAAAAAGAAAATGGACAAACCATTTGGGATAGAGGTAGTATTAGCGAACAAGAGCTGCAGTAGGCATGAGGTTGGGGCTTCTTAGGGTTTCATAAGATCTCTGTGCTTCCATGGAAAAGTTGCCTTACAGGTTGAGGAACTGGTTTACTTGTGAAGCAGGTAACTGAGTAAATCACTTTCCACCGTGCAGAATTAGCCCGATAAGCTCACTTTCGCGGTTTATATACTTGAGCGCCTTTTTATTATTGCATCTATATTCGGGCAAAATATCGCATTAATGAAAGTTATCTTTTTTTTTTTTTTTTTTTCCCCTTGCAGGAATTTACATTCTCTCCGGTTTTTCTCACAATTTTCCCTCCATTTTAGAAAACTTAGAATTTTTTTTTTTTTTTTTTGCCCAGAATTTTGTCTAAAGATTTATGATCAATACCAGAAGAACCTGCACCTTTTTGTAACCTGTTCATCTCAAACAAGATTCAGCAAACATGATTCTCTTTCCAAGTTCTGCCTAATCCACTAAAACACAAAGGAACAACAATAACTTTTAATCAGTTCAACTGTCAGAACATCAAACGTAGAAGTTTTTTTTTTTTTAGAAGGAATGACTATTTATTAATAGCTAATAGTTCAAAATTGGATAAACATACTAATTAGGATAAAAAAGATCCAACAAACTAAGTAAGCTTTTAACAGAAGAAGATGAGCCAAAATGTACGTAAAAGCTATAACGCATAAGCTTATGAAGGAAAATAATCACATCGAAGCCAAAAGCCCCATGTTTCTAAAACATCCATCACAATGCTAGTAAACGCGCAAGCTGACGAGGCTTATTCCCACTTACGGGTCTACACTGGTTCTTTGTTAGAAACTGAGTTTTGGTCAAGCTTATCCTCCGGTGACTCCTCAGTCCAGATTGCGTCCAAGGCATCCCGGTTGAAGCTGTCCGGGATTGACAAAGGATCGGGATAAGCTTGACCAATACTCAGTTTCTAAGGGAAAAAGATCCGCAGCGATGCCAAGAATAAGGCCGAGGCTGCTGCTAAGGAGGCCAAGGACCAACATTAGAATGCTGCCACCAAGGTCAATGAGCTAGCCTTGGCCAATACTCAGTTGTAGGATAAGCTTGACACCGAGGAAGGTAAGAATAAGGCCAATGTTGAATACATCAAGAACTTGGAGAAACAAGTTCTTGATTTTGGCCAAAGGGTTATGGCTTCTTTCCAGGACAGTTTTTGCCTGGCTCGACATCAGATTCTTCGCGCCAACCCTCGGGTTGATTTTTCTCTCCTTAACGGCTTCGAGCCCCTTGACAGAGATAATCGCCCTGAGTGGATTGATGAGGAGTTCCTCCGGGCTCCTTCTCCTGCTACTCCGGGTCCGGAGGAAAGTGGTTCCGAAGAGGAAGAATAAGAAGAGGAAAAGGTCGTCGACGATGCTTTTCCCCAAGAGGGGAATCAATAAGCAGCCTTAGTCTTTCTTTTGTAATTTTGTGAGCCTGTGGGCTATTTGTAAAATTGATTGCCTTGGGCCTTTCTAAATAAAATTTATTTGCATATTTTGTGACTAAGTTTCTCTTCTCCCGACAGTAGTCTTAGTTGGATGTCCCGATCTTGCCCTTATTCAATACTTAGGAGAGTCGTACATTCCCAATTGCTCTAAGTATAGATTTTTTTCAGAGCATCGACATGATATGACTTGGCATATTCCCTACCGGGTGATCCAGCAACTTGATGAAGATCACTTTTCTTTCTTCTCCACAAACTTTGAAGGGTCCTTCCCAGTTTGGGGTGAACACTCATCCATCTGGTCTCCGAGAGCCCAACATAGTTTACCGAAGGACCCAGTCCCCGGTCTTAATTTCCTTTGGTATTGCCTTAGCGTTTGCTGCAGCTGTCGTTCTTTGTTGGAAAGCCTTTCTCCTTAGTTCGGCCTTTTCCCTTTTTTCATCAAGCAAGTCTAGATTAAATCTCAGGCCTTCTTCATTCAGCTGTTGTTCAAAGACTTGGGTTCTAAGGGATGGATGAGTGATTTCCACGGGGACAAGGCTTCGGTCCCGAATGCCAACGAGAAGGGTGTTTCTCCTATGGCCTTTTGGGGTGTTGTCTGATAGCTCCATATGACATGTGGGAGTTCCCCCGGCCATTTACCTTTGACACTTCCGAGCCTTTTCTTCAATCCTTCCTTCAAGGTCCTATTTGTAACTTCTACGTGAGCATTGCTTTGCGGATGAGCCACCGGTGCGAAATGTCGACTTATGTCAAACTCTTCTTCAAAGTCTTGGAAACTTCCGTTGGTGAATTGTATCCCGTTGTCTACCATGATCACCTTCAGACATCCAAACCTACAGATAATGCTCTTGCCTATGAACTTCTAGATTTCTGCAGTAGTGATTGTTGCTAAGGGTTCAGCTGATAATTTTAGATCTTCCATTCATCTTATTTCATGTGTAACACATTCATAGAAGTTCATGTGCATACATAGTGCATACTTGATGATGGAGGCATAACATGATGTTTCTTGTCATAAATTATGCTTCTCATCAATCACACACATCAAGAAGAAGAAGAAGAAGAAGAAGAGGATCTTAACATAATACTACAAGGAGAAAGATCATACCTTGCACCAAGGAAAACCTGCTTAAGGATTAAATCATTGCTCCTTTATGTATGCTCAAATCTTCTCCTTCTTTGATGGTGTTGTATGAACACCAACAATCTTCACTAGAGGGGGCGGATTATGTGCGATGAAAAGGGGATGGATTGTGTTGAATAAACACAAAGATGTCCACCCAAAATGCTTTAGGAAGTCTTTCACAATTCATCCAAGTAAGAGAGGGATAGAAAGAGAAGAAGAAGAAGAAGAAGAATGGACGTCTTCAAAAGTGTGTGTAAGGCCGGCCCTTTCTCATCTATTTATAGATGAGAATGTTTAGTTACAAGGGTGGAGGTTACTCCATTAAGCCAAATGATCACCTACATTTGGCCTCATAGTGCACCTTCCCCCATTTCCCTTATTTAGACTAGGTACAAGGTAACTTCCTTGGCAACCACCATTTTAGGCGAAATGGTGTAAGGGAGGAGGCACCCCTTCCCCTCACCAACTCCCTTCTTTGCCGGTTATAGGCATATAACCACCAAGGGAGTTGTCCCATGGTGATGGTGCATACACCTTGCACCATACATGTTCCTTTTGTCCAAAATATCATTATCTTGTCCAAAAGGTGTTACCACTACTAAATAAGGGTAAACTTACACAAAGTAGTTTCATATGACCATATCAGACACATTTAAGCTCCCTTGAGCTCCTTTCAGCTCACATTGAGCTGAAAACCACTTCTTCATCAAGACTAGCTCACATGAGCTGAAGTTAGCTACTTATATCTAACTTAAGTTGGAGTTAACTATCTTTTAGCTAACATGAGCTGGAGTTAGCTACTCCTAGCTAACTTGAGCTGGAGTGGAGCTGACTACAGCTACTTCTATCTAGAGTGAGCTAACTTTGAGCTAAATTTAGCTACTTCTAGATAAAATGAGCTGATGCCAAGCTACTCCCAGCTCATTTGAGCTGGAGTGAGATGACTTGAGTTAAGTCCAACTACGTTTAGTTGGATTTGAATGAAGGGGAGCTACTTCTAGCTGTCATTGAGCTGAGGTGAGCTAAGTTCATCTACCTCTAGCAGAGCTAAGTTGAGTGAGATAACGAGAGCTACTTCTAGCTTCCCTTAAGATATAGTGAGCTAAGTTCAACTACTCCTAGCTAAGTTGAGCTAATGTGAGCTACATATAGTGACATTTGAGCTTAGTCTTAGCTTCACGAGCTCAAGTACCACCTCAAAAGATCTTAGAATTCCAACATCGGCTTCTACCCACTAAGTGAAATAAACCACTGTTACTATGCAATATTTCACTCCTCCGGGGGTTGTGGGAAATGCCCCTGTCAAGTCTATTCCTCATACGACGAACATGATAGGGTATCGATTCCACTAGCTCCGAGGGCATTCGCTGCGTTGGCATACTTTTGACATTTTTTACAGCGTTTTACCATCCTTTTGGCATCTTTCCTCAGTCCCACCCAGAAGTAGCATTGTTGGAGGACTATTGCCATGAGGGCTTCTGACCTTATGTGTGACTCGCAGGTCCCTTCATGGATCTCGGTCAATGTCTTGAGTGTCTTCTTTCCCGATGCACTTTTGCACGAAGAGAAGCCTCTTCTGTACAACTGCCCGATGACGACCATCTTGCTTGCTTGTCGTTTGATTCTGGAGGCTTCGAGCTTGTAGTTCGGTAGCTCTCATTTCGTTAGAAATTTCCAATATGGTAGCCTTCAACTGGTGGTGATGGCCATAGTTCTGATGATTTGAATACATGGGACATCTCTTTCTTCATCATATTCTGATGTTTTAGAGAGGGTATGTCCCTCGGTGTTGCATACTCTTGGGATCTTCTCTATCTGTAGTTTCTCGAACTGAAGGACCAGTTCCTTTGCTAGTTCATCATACTTCTTCAAACTTGGGTCTTTGATCTCGTATTTTTCGTTCATTTGTTTGAGCATTAGTTGAGTATCACTGTAGGTTCGAAGGGATCGAATGCCGGTCTTCTTAGCTAATTATAGATCTGCTATGAAAGTATTCGGACACATTGTTGGTGATCGGGAAGTTAAATTTTATATATTTACTTGTCTGCATTCGCTCGGGACCTTTCAGTACCAAATCCGCACCTTGCTTTTCAGTTCCCGATGCTCCATCAACATAAAGCGTCCAGGTTGGTTCTTCTAATTCTTCTCCCTCTTTCGGGTGTTCGTCAGAATGCTGGGGGAGTTCGGCAATGAAGTCAGTCAAGGCTTGTGCTTTTTTTCCCTTCCTCACTTCTTATTTTATCTCATACTCCTCCAACTCTACGCACGATTTGGTCAGTCTACCTGAATGATCCAATCTTCTCATTATGTCCCGAAGGGGTAGGTAATTGCTTCGAACTGTGAAGGGGTGCCCTTAGAAGTATGGTTTGAGTCTTCAGGCTTCCAAGACTAGCGAGTGTACTCCTTTCTAGAGCATCGGGTAATTTAACAGGACCTTGTGTAGTGACTTGATCACAAAATAGACATGCCATTGCAGCGCGCTTTCATCCTCTTGAACGAGGACTACGTTGATGGCCTTTTCCCTAACAGCCAAGTAGATTATCAGGGGTTCACCAGGCTTTGGTTGCTTCTGAATTGGGTGCTCGACTATGTGTTGCTTTAGGTTTTCCCAGGCTTCCTCACACTCAAGGGTCCATTTAAAGCTTAATTTCTTGGTTGCCTTCGCTTTTGGGGTTCTTTTGACGTTGATCCTTCTGGGCTATGCTTCTTGCTTGACAAGAATTTTGAAGAAAGGCCGGGACTTGTCCCCGTATATCAAGATAAATCTACTCACGGAGGTGATCCGCCCGAGAAATCTTTGGACATCCTTGAATGATTTGAGAGTCCAGGAAGTTATTAATGCTTTGCTCTTAGCTAGGTTGTCATCAATACCTAGTTTGGATACCATGTATCCGAGGAACTTACTGGCTTTTACCTCGAATACGCGTTTGTCTGGATTCAGCCGAAAGCCATATTTTCTCAGCTGCCCGAATACTTCCTCTAAGTCTCGGATGAGATAATCCTCTTCCTTACTCTTGATAATGATGTTGTCAACATATACTTCCAAGTTCTTTCCTATTTCCTTGGCAAACACTTGCTCCATCAATCTTTGATACATTGCTCCGACATTCTTTAATACGAAAGGTATCCTTACATAACTTTAAGTGTCATCATTAGTGATGAAAGAGGTTTTTTCCTCATCTTTCAGGTTCATCTGTATCTGATGGTATCCACTATAAGCATCCATAAAACTCAATCATCCGTTACCTGACATTGAATCTATGAGGTGATCTATTGGAGGGAGAGGATATAAATCCTTCGGACAAGCATCGTTCACATTGGTGAAATCTATGCACATCCGGAGCGTGTCACTTTCTCCCTTAATTGCTATTACAAGATTGCTCAACTATTCGGGATAGCTAACCTCCTTGATCACTGCTGCCTCGAGCAATTTGTGTACTTGTTGTTTGATGAATTCCTATTGGAATTACTTCTTT
This sequence comes from Daphne laureola, assembly GCA_038382905.1. Taxonomy (NCBI): domain Eukaryota; kingdom Viridiplantae; phylum Streptophyta; class Magnoliopsida; order Malvales; family Thymelaeaceae; genus Daphne; species Daphne laureola. Next base: position 809,973 of record JBBYHH010000011.1, on the reverse strand, counting down.
TCTTTTGATTAATTAGCCTAGCACTCGGGTCTATGTTCGTTTAGGTTATGTTGGATTATCCCGAGATCGATCCCAGGCATGTCACTCAGAGAATAAGTGAAAAATATCTTTTTGAGACCAAAGCAGAGCTACAAGCTTTTCCTTTCCCTTGTCATGCAATTTCTTAACTATTCTAATCATTCTTCCTTGCTCCAGCTCCACTTCCTCGATCTCCAGATCCTCATTTTTGTCCTTTGTGGTTTCACCCTCCTTCGGCGCCTTTTGAGCCACCGTCAAGACATCCCTAGAATCCCTTTGGTTGATGTACATGGTCGCATCTCCTTCCTCAGTCTCGAAGTTCATGGTAAGATATTTGACATCTTCACGCATGTGGAGCATCCCCTAGGTTTCTCTTTCGATGATCGCATTATATACCGATAAAAGATCGACCACGACCCCCTTAGCCATTGTTATGGAGTATCTTCTCTCGACTTTTGGACCGAACCCTTTCATCATGACCAATGATAATTGCGCATTATTGATATATTTTTACCTCCAAACACATGCTATTATTCAAGTTTGTTAGTACTTAGTGTGGGCGCAAATGTATTTTTGCAGGTATTCCATGTCGGGAGCAAAAAGAGAAGAATCTTGATGAAAAAACGCAAAAAAGAGCAAGCGGAGGACCTAAATGAAAATTTGGAGGAAGTTCAAGGGAAAAGGTGGAAATTGGCTTCAGGCGAAGTTCAGGCGACCCAGAGCACAATGGCAGGCGATCGCCTGAACTCAAAGAGGAAGATGGACAAGAGGTCACGCGAGCCGCAGCAGAATGTCAGGCGATCGCCTGACCCCAGGATGCAAGAATGGCACGGACTCAGGCGAGACGCAGGCGACTAGGTGCAAAAGAGCAGGCGATCGCCTGCGCCCAGAACTCAGAAGTGGCAGGTGGCCAAGCGAGATTCAGGTGACTGGTTGCACAAAGCCAGGCGATCGCCTGGTCGCCGACTGAGATTTTTAACTCTGTTTTAATTCCTCTCGAAAACACAACCCATTAAGTTTTTTGTGCAATTATGAGCTATTTTTCTCTCCCAAATTCGTACTTAGGGTTTTGGGATTTTTTTTCATCATCTTTCATCGTTTTAGATTGGACTCAAGTTGTGTTATGGAAGATTGAATACTACC
>JBBYHH010000011.1:784791-794975 GCA_038382905.1 Daphne laureola | reverse complement strand
ATCCAGTCAGCTATATCCTCCGAAAAAATCTGATCCATCATCCAGATTCCTGTCACCTACTTCAGCAATCTTTTCACATAAAAGCGTTTATGAATATTAGGGACCAGACACGGCAAATGAGAGATGGGAGATGGTGCACACAAGAAATTCACTTAGTCACCAACCGGAACCCAATGTACTGCAGTCCCTTGCTGATTGATGCCTTCAATAAGATGCAATACCTTACGGAAGTAATGGAATCAATTATACAAACTTCAGCCTGCCAGAAACTGATTTCACTTAGCCAGCATAATACCATACCCTGCAATTGCCAACATGGCAAGAGTTTGGAAATTCACGAGACTTCTCCCCTTTTCTCTTATGCCTGTTTAGCAACAGCTTTTCAAATTAGCTTCTAGGTTTTGAAAAAAAAAAATCCACGGCTAGCCTCTAGCGTTTAGCTATAGCTATTGATCCCAACCATTAAAAATTATCCAAAACGCTACAGCTAATTGAAATAGTTGTTCCCAAACAGGCCCTCTGTTGTAACAAAATCCAAACTGTGCCACAATGACAAATCCAATACTCCGAGATCTACTGACGCGGATGCTGCTCATTGCCTAAACATCTCTTGCTGATCATGGCCTAACAAATAGACATAAGCATCAGAATTGCCAACAGAGATGGAATTGCTAAAAGAATTTAAAATAGCGCAATTTAAATAGAATAACACACAATGATAGCCAAAACCACTTGATGGCATATTGAGGTCCATTTGACATATCTGGATCAACAATACTCATCGGACAAGAATAAGAAAGTAGTTTGACAGCCCTCAAACAATTCGGTGGATGGAGTATCATAGCTTATTATCTGGAGTCGTTTTGGGATAATTAAGCCTAGCATACATAGAGACTCACCCACGCAAAAAGTTGCAAATTATCTCATATATGTGTACATTTTTGTACCTGGGATCAAGGATGCAGGAGGAGCTTGATTTGTCGGTCCTATAGCATCAACAGGATGTCCATTATCTGCATTTGACTTCAGAGGCGGCATCAATAACCTGCTCATGCTAACTACCTTTGCCCTTCTGAGATGTTACACAAGGAAAAAGAAATCAGTACACACTCCAAGTGGAGAGTATATCTACCCTAACTGTGGACACCAGTGGCTTCGGCTTTTACCTGATGACCTTTTTAGAAACCCCTGACTTCAGCCTTGATGTCCCTTTTTCATAAAAGACAAAAAAGTTTCAGTCCACAATTAAGCATTCAAAACAAGTTGAAAAAAACAATTAGAAACACTTTCAGGATTACTTTCTGTGAAGCATTTTCTTGCAGTCCAAACCTAAGGATCAAAGTTATGGTGTGTGGTAATAGAAAACTGGGACATGTTAGAGAGAACCCCACAACTGCAAATACCTTCCTACAGAAAACCCTGTAAACCCCAATAAAATGTCTGTTTCTTTGTTTGGAGGATACATGGCACTTGACTTTATATAAAATTGATAGTAAGTAGCAACTGCCTCCCCAAGGATCGGCAGCACCCACAACCTTTAAAAGAGTAACAAGCTGATGATTATTGTCACATAGGGGCTTAAAGGCATACCTGGTTTAATTGCTAGAGAAGTTGAACTAGCTTTGCGCCCACCCCTCTCAGCTTTGATGGCAGATAAGACGGAATCAGCCCCAGGGCCCAGACCCTTCCTTCCAACCAATTTCACTCCTAGCTTCTCACAGAGGTAATTCAACCTCATTTCATCACCACCTCTAACCTCTCTCAGCTCAAGCACTTGTTTCCTTGACAACAATGTGTAAACATGCAGCTGCTGCTGCTGACTGAAGTGTGCTTGAAGCTGCTGGAAAAGGACTTTATTTGAGTGCTGTAACTGCTTCTGATCTTGATGTGAACCATGATTCTTCTTCTTCTGAGGATCACTAAATGACACCCTCAAAATTGCAGGCGAGTTCGGGTCAGTACACTTCCGCGAAAAAATAACAGAATAGCTTCCAAATTCTAGATCAGGCTCTCGGAAAAAGTCCGCAAGAAGGGAAGCATATGAATAGGCATTCTTCGATGAAATCCTGCTGATCTTTTTCTTGAAAGTTCGGGCATTAGCTTGTTGGGTGATATTTGCAGCTTCTCTAAGCCCGCTAAGAAAAGCACCATGCATGGTGGCAGGGTACCTCCGCATCGTCGCCTCCCCAGCGAAGAAAAGTCTTCCATCACCCACACTTTCTGCTAATATGTCATAATCATCCCCAGCTGCTCCAACTGCAACATTTGAGTATGAACCATGACAAAATGGGTCACCACCCCATCGGGTACAGACAGTTTGAATGGGCTCTGGAACAGTGATTCCTTGTGGTTCATATATACCTGAAACAAACTATTCACTTCACCAACTACCAAACTATAGTTATTATCCCAAGCATGCTTTTGAGAACTAATTATAGCCAGTGGAGCTAGAAGTTTGAACATGAAGAGGAAATAATTTCTGTGCCTTTCCCCCCATCACAAGATTATGCCATTGATCTTAAATGCAGAGTACCATGGCACTAAACAAGCACAACTTCAGACGCAGAAGAATAAATTGAACTACCAAAAAAAATCATTAGAAGACTACAGGTATCATCCTTCCCAGGGAAGGTCCTGGGCACTTTACCTTATAAAAGCACAGAGGATGCATTTAGACAGTAGACAGATTAAGATTGAGGAAAAAATAACAAACAATAAGTCAGATACTGTGTACATACAGAAATAAAGAGTTGTGACCAATAGACTTGGCAAATGAATTACCCTTCAGAATATGAAGAACCTGAGTCACAGCATCAGTAGGGGGCATTGTCTCAAACCTAAGAGCAGCTTCACCAGCCACCAAAGCTATTAAAAGAGGACCACCAGCAACCGTTGCATAACTGTAAAATAGGAAAAACTCCCCACGACGATTCGGGTCTTCAGTAAGATGTCCAAACGTGTCAAGATCTGTACCCCAGAACACATAAGGGAAAAGCATGGCCACCTTGTTTAACAAGCCGAATCCCAACCTTTTAATACCATCAAGTTTCTTCTGAGGCAGTTCTGGAATAAACTTTATCGAACCATTCTTCAAGACACCAAGAGGTACAGTACACAATGCTATATCTCCCTCAAACACTTGACCCCCCACAGTAACAACCTGAACTCCATCAGTGCCATACCTGATAGTCTGTACAGTTTTTTCAAACAAAATTGGAACATTCTCAGCCAGAGCCTGCACCAACCTTCCATTGCCTCCAGCTAGAAAACAATGATCCCCACCCATATCATAAGGATCATCTTGGTCCCAAAATGCTAGAGAAAGCTTTGAGACAAGTCCAGCGTTGGCATATTCCAGATTAGCTAGATGCCAATTAAATAAACTCATTTCCTCTTCAGTCACAGCATCCCCATATACATGCCTAAAAGTCTCTAGAGCTGCCCCTAGTGAAACATCCATGGAAACATCCCCCATTAACTGCCTAAGTTTACTGGCCTTGTCCAAAAGGCGATTGAAAGATCCCTCGACTTTCATATCCATGTCAGGATCTACTGGTTTACCATCCATCCGATACAGCGGGCACTTATCCCTTACCTTAAACAGTGAAGCACCTAACTGTCTCGCCAGAATACCTAGAGGGTTTCCTAAGGTACCAGTCAAAACACTTCCACCTAAATCTGCTGCAGCACTTCTACTACCTCCCTCCATCTTTTTCGTATATACACGGCCTCCAGGCCTCTTCCTACCTTCCAAAACAGTCACCTTAAAGCCAAACCTCAGCAACTGCCGGGCTGCAGCTAGTCCTGATAGTCCAGCACCAACAATCACAATTCTATTTTTAGATGGTTCGGCAGGTATTTTCTCCTTAATAGCAGGGGCAATCCCAAAATTAATATACCCGTGAGTGACCAAGTAATTATAAGCAGTATCTAAGAGTGAACTACAGTGCTCAGGTATGGAATCACGGAACATCTCCTTTGTTATCCAATTGGAGACATTCTCCCGCCATTTGGAGATAATGTGGTTACGGATAAGAATGTAATTTACCTGCTCTATACCGCCGACGGCTGATACGACTCCAAAATCGATTTCTTCCTCCGTAAGAGAGTCAGCTGGGAATCCGGCAGAAAGTGCCGTAAGAGCCTCCGCTGTGGATTCCTTATTTATCACTATGATCTCATCAGCTACACTCGGAGCGACTTGAGTCGCTGCCGTCAACGTTCCCATCGCCGCCGTCGTCGTCGTCGACGTGGATGCTGTCTCCGACATATCAGCATTGACGCCGCCGTAGTTAAGCGCGGACGCCGGGAAGGGAGGAAACTGAAACCAGGCACCGGTACGCTGAGGTCTGCCGCGTCTCCTCTTCTTGGGGAATGGGAGAGAGATGGCGGGAGCGGTGTAGGCAGCGGCATGATTAGGGTTCTGAATTGGAACTGCTGGGAAATTAGGGTTTAGTTGCGGCTGAGAAAGATTGAAGTGGTGGGTAGAGAAGGCATGAAACTGATCGGAGGTTTGATCTTCTGGATTCATTGGATTGCTCCTGTGGTCGGAAGATCGCCGGACGGCGGAAATCTCATAACCAGTTTTTGTCATGAGTTTTTAATTGTTTTTTCCTTTTTATATGAAACTCACTTCACGTGCTTGTACTACAACATTAACCCGAAACATTTTACATTTTTGCAATTTACGGGCTTATTTTAATATGCCGGCCACAACGGCATGCCACAACGGCATGATAACATTTAGGGGTGTAAACGAACCGAATTGTTTGTGAGTCAGTTTGAGTTCGAGTTTGAATTATGTTAAATGGGTTGAATTTCATAAATCAGGAACCTGAGCTCAAACTGAAATTTTGATTCGAGTAGTAAAATGAGTTAAGCTTGAATCTTTAAGGTTCGGTTCGAGTTAACTCGCGAACCAATTCAAGCTAGAAGTATAAAACGAATTGAGCCATTCGCGAGCCAATTCGAGTTCGAATTGTCGAACCACGTTAAACAAGTTGAGCTTCACGAGTCACGAACCCAAAAAAGAGAACGATTTTGGAATAATTTACAACTTAGTCCTTATTTTCCTTTTTCGGTCTTGTTAACGGGTGTCCTTGGGGCACTTCTTAAGGGTACTTTATTTCCTTTTCATGTATCAATTCTTTCTTTGCTTTGTTGACTACAATTATTACATGTGTAGAGAGGTATAAAAAAAGGAAATAAACTTACCCTTAAGAAGTGTCCTTGGGACATCCGTTAACATTTTCTTTTTTATATTTTAATTAATTAAGTACTTAAATTTTTCAAGCCTTCGAATTATCGAACCGAGCTCGAACATTAGACAAACTGAGCTTGAACTGTTTTTTTCGAGCTCCGCTCGAATGAACTCAAGCTCGAACTAATGATGTTCGGGTTCGGCTCTTTTACACCCCTAAAACATCGATGTCATGGAGTGACCTAGCTACAACATACTGAAACCTAGGACCTTCTTAAACCCAAGTAAAAACTAGAGACTAACTTGTACTTTTCTTTTCTTTGAAAGACAACAAAAGATATAGGGTAATTATAAAAAAAAATCGTGAGGTTTGTCATGATCTTCATTTTGTCTCTGACATTTGCAGAATTCTCAAAAAAATCCCCTCAGGTTTGAGGAAATCTACAAAATCCCCCTTTAACCGTTAAGTTGCTGCATTTGATCGTTAATTTTTCTGAGAAAATACTCTTATATACCCTAAAAAATTGAACCCTCACAATCTTACCCCAATTATTTCACACTTCACAAATTTGCTCCCTCTCACTCACCCATCCCCAACTCGACAAAAGCGCTGAAATCGGCCAGACACCTGCGATTCTGTCGAGCTGGAGATGGATGAGAGAGGGCAAATTTGTGAAGTGTGAAATAATTGGGATAATTTTGTGAGGGTTGATTTTTTTCGGGTATATAAGAGCAGTTTTTCAGAAAAATTAACAGTCAAATGCAGCAATTTAACAATCAAAGAAAGTTTTTTGTAGATTTCCTTAAATCTCGGAAGGATTTTCTGAGAATTCTGAAAATATAAGAGGTAAAGTGAAGACTACGACAATCCTCAGAGTTTTTTTGATAATTAAGGATATAATTAGGGAAAATGAGGAATTTTATTACCGATTTTGTTTTTTAATAAACCGATGGGACGTTAAGTTCTTCATCGTGACAGGGTCATACGAGTAACTAATAAACAAAGCCTCACTAAGAAGATTCGAAGCTTTCCATTTGAAAGCAAGAAAACTCAGACTGACTAAGAAGGTTCAATTCTTCTTTAGATGATTTGGATTATCATTTGCATTCGCCAAAGACTTGTCAGAGGAGCTGATGGCAGGTTTAATCCCATTTCAGATTATTGCTAGCCAAACTGTTTTCTGCAATTTATATTCAGATGAACAAAGAAAAGTTTGCCACTTTTATATCAATTGTCTACCAAGAAGAAAGAATGGAGCTGAAAGGTTCATAATGAAAGAGGCTTCTCCAACGCCAACTAGCTTACTGAAATAGACTATCACTTACATGCAACATACAGCAAATGAAAAACCAGAACCAGCATTGAAAATGCACACCTCCTTCTCAAAGAAGTAAAAAATTGGAGAGGGCACGAGAAGGCCAGCCATAAACGCAGAGGAGAGAACACCATCTTCGATTTTATTCAACTCAAAGTCTCTCCCCTGCAAGAAGCTTCGCCTGGTAAGTACCTTAAGCCAACGAAATGTGACAGGCCTCTAAAGAAAGCTAGTGAAAAACATTGCACCATATTCCAGTACCATATCATAGTCTTAGTGACTGGCATGAGGAGTTCAACAAGCCAATGGACAAATGCAAACAGATTAAATATGCAGTAGAACTTACTTAATTCCATTGCTAGCAATACATCTTACCTTATCATCACAAGCCTTGATTACCGCAATTGCTCATTGAACCTCATAATTTAACATGTTTACCACACAAAAAAGCAAGCAACCTACAGAAAGAAAACAATACAATTACCATCTTTTCCTCCTCGTTACAATATCAGAATTACGCAAAAAGTGTTTCTCTAACCATGAGTATTACTAGTAGAGGACAGACAAAACTCATTGAATTAACACAAAAATTGTGGTATTTTCTAAAGTAAGCAGAAGTGAAACCATAATATGAATTTCACAGTAAGCCATCCGGAAAATAATAATAGGTGATGACCAGGAGAAGAATACCGAAGAAGAATAGATAATGACCTGGAGAAGAATCTTGTTCACAAGGTAAGTTGTCTCTCCTCAACTTTGGAGTAGCAGACCAGCTTGTGTTGGGTGTTTCTCTCCCTAATCATTCTGCATTTCTTATCCCTTTAGGAGGAAGGGATACATTTCTCCCACGATTATGGGATTAAATTGTAGGAGGGAAGGTTCTCAGTCCATTCTTTGAGCATACCAAGCAAGGGATGATTGAGCAGAATGTGATTAATATCTTGTTTGGTATGCTCACAAAATGGGCAGAGAACCATCCTCGTTGGAAGACTCTTGTATGTGTAAAAATGGAAAGCCCTCATTACCAATAATCTCCACAAGAACATACTCCATCCTTAAAATGATGAAAACGGTTTGCATCCCTAACAATGATCTCCCTGTTCACAAGCTTCGTGATCAGTTTAATGGCTGAATGACAGTTGACACATGCACGCAAGTTCTTTGTTATCCTAAGTGTAGTTCCTGGGGGTGTGCTGATTAGCCCGAAAGCTATGGCTAATCTCTCACTATGGTTGCAAAGAACTTCCTCCATCTCCTCGTTGTTCAAGTCATGCAAAGAAGAGTCTGTATGGGCAACAAACCCAGCTTGCTTCAACCTTGTCTCCAACGAACACAACTCCTCATAAATTTCCTTCGACCTTGGATGTGAGTCGTCTCCAACGCGGAATACTTGAAACTTCCCATTAATTTCGATCAGACTATATCCCAAGTCTTTAGTTAAACCTTTCTCCTTCATCAACTCACGTACCTTTCTAACACGATCCCACATCCGAGCTGAAGCATAAAGGTTAGAAAGTTGCACATAATGCCCAGTGTTGTATGAGTCCAAGGCAAAAAGGCGCTCAGCTGCATATTCCCCAAGTTCTACATGGCGATGGATTTTGCAAGCACTTAGAAGTGCTCCCCATACAGTAACACCAGGTTCAATCGGCATGTCTGAAATAAAATCATAAGCTTGTTCTACATAACCAGCTCGCCCAAGAAGGTCAACCACACAAGCATAATGCTGATGTCGAGGTTCAATTCCATAATCTTTCATGCTGTGGAACAGTTGCCAACCCTCATGACACAGGCCTGAATGATTGCAACCTAGGAGGAGCCCAAGAAAGGTAACATCATTGGGGTCAACACCAGCTTGTTTCATTTCTTGGTAGAGGTTAATTGCTTCCCTACCTCGACCATGCAATCCATAGCCTACAATCATGGCACTCCATACTACTACATCCTTATCACGAGTTTTATCAAAAACCATGAAAGCCATGTCTACATTTCCGCACTTTGCGAACATATCAATGAGGGCTGTACTGACAAAAACATCATCTCTGAACTCACTCTCAGAAATGTAATTTCCCATCCAATTTGCCAATTCAAGAGCACCAACTTGGGCACAAGCTGATATGGCAGATCTCACTGTTATTGAGTCAATTCTGATTTTCTTATGAATCATATCCTGGAAGAGCTCCATGGCTTCTTCAGCATGACCATTTTTAGCATATCCAGAAATCATAGCATTCCATAAAGTCACATTTGGAATCTGCATCAGATCAAAGTATGATCTAGCAACTTCAACTTGACCACATTTTGCATACATGGAAGTCAAAGAAATTATGAGATCAGGCTCCTTCTCAAATCCCATCTTAATGATGCTACCATGAACTGATTTCCCATGTCCCAAATCCTCAATATCGGTATATGACCTGAGAATGCTCACAAGAGCAACCCAATCCGGTTCCACATTGGCCTTTCTCATTTGACTGAAAATCCTCAATGCTTCAAGAGGTTGCTCATTCTGAGCATACCCTGAGATGATGGATGTCCAAGATACAATGGACCTCTCAGTCAATGCATCAAATACAATCCTAGCACGCTTGATATGGCAGCATTTGGCATAGAACGTGACAAGACCATTCTGAACGAAGACATCAGATTCAAAGCCTAGTCGAAATACCTGGGCATGCACAGGACAGCCCAAATGAAGTGTGCCCAAACCAGCACAAGCTTTAAGAATATGAGGAAAGGTGTAGCAATCTGGTCGCACTAAGGAGTGTTGCATTCTGGAATACAAGTCAGCAGCATGAGGAAACATGTTAATGGTAGAATAGCCTCTGATAATGGCATTCCACAAGAAGACGTCCGGGTCAGGAAAATGGTTGAATAGGTTGCGCGCATGAACAATTTCGCCGAGATGCGAGCACGCCCTGATAAGCTTGGTGATCAAGAAACCGTAGCGATGGAAGCCCAGATAGAGAAAGCGAGCATGGAGTTGCATTAAGTTGGTGAAGTGGGTAGAGTTGTCGATAAGAGCAGCCAAGTGAGTGACAGAAGTCATTGCCTCAAATTAACGAACATACATTGCATTTGCCACCCGAATAGGTTTGTCAATGCAGGAACATAGTGCTTGACCTCCTCCTCTCTTTGTCAAGCTCAACAAGTGCTTAGCCTTCTTAATGACATAACTTCCACTCAAGTTTCTGAACTGTACAGGCAGAACAAATGAGCAAAGAAAGATAGCATGTGAAAACCAAGTTAATAATTACAGACTTCCAGCAAGAAAATCTAGAAAATAAAAACGATGGCTCATGCATCTATTGTATCGCCTAGAATGCCCATGTCATACAATAGTTTACTTTGCAGTCTTGGGTGACGAACGAAACTCATGAAGAACATTTCTGAGCAAATTATTTTGCAAATGGGTACAACTAAATACAGGCTAATCGATCTAAGATGCATCACCATGAAAATTGCAAAAGATAGATAGCCGTGATAGGTCACTGTCCATGCATAGAACAATGTAGTTATCTAAACAGTAACAAGTTCATGGCTCACAACAAGAAATTGTATAACCGATAAGAGTGATATGTTTGATTAATTAGGGGAATTAAAAATTCTCAAATTAGTTTACCGAAGTTGGTGGCTGCTGCTCGAGAGCTTCACTTCCTGTTGAGAAG
>JBBYHH010000011.1:770998-784691 GCA_038382905.1 Daphne laureola | reverse complement strand
CATGGCCAGATGTCCAACACCACCAGAAATTTGATCAGGATAGAGGGATATCTAGCGCCGGAGTATCTGGAAACCACCAATGCCAGCAAAGAAACCGACATCTTCAGCTTCAACGTGATGGCGTTGTAGCTGGCTAGTGGGAAACTAGCCATTGGTGAATTTGAATGAAGTAGTAGTGTGAAATTGAAGTTGAAATTAGGGTTCTGGTTCTGGGATTAACATGAGAAGGGTAACAGTCTTGTTGCAGGAGTGGATCTGAGGTTGAAATGAGGATTATGAAAGAGAAGGAACAAATCAGAGAGAGTGGTGGCACTGGTGGTGAAGTGAAGAATATGGTTTTTTTATAAATAAATAAAAGTTAGGGTGTTAGATGTACAAAATTTAAAGTATAGGGGTTAATTTATAATTAAGATAGCGGGTAAAGTTAAAATTAACGATAGAGTATTGAAATTGCACTTCCAATTTAAGTTGAGTATTAAATATGCGCCGATGAAAAAAATGATAGTTAAATTGTACTTTTCGACATAATTCAGTATTGATTTTGGACCCAAAGCCTAAAATTTTCTATAAAGTTGGTAAAGTACTTAAAATTGTTGTAATGTACTCCCTACGTCCGTAAATAAATGGAGTGTATTCTTTTTTGGGATATTCCTGAAAAATTGGTACATTTCTCTTTTTAGAAACTTTAATTGAGTTGTTTTACTCAAATACGTCTAACATTCCATCATCTATTATTTCAATTTTTTACCAAAATTAGTTTGGGAGGGGTGGGTGCTAATGATGGGGTATTTTTTACCAAAAAAATTTCTTCCCTAATTTATTAATTTGAGTGTCAAAAAAAATGTATCATTTCTTTGGAAATGGAAACGGAAGGAGTAAGTTATAGAAGAAATTGGGGAAAGATGTTGATTAAACGATTTATTAATGAAATTTTGATGAAAATTTGAGTAAAGAACACATTCTAAGCTGTATTTATAAAAACTATGCACTTTAATTATCATTTATGTATAAAACTTCAAATTTACACCTTAAAATGTTAAAGAAAATTTCCAGATTAGATTCTAAAAGCTGAACATTTTCATGTGATTGACTAGTATGCATGTTGTAATTTCATAGGTTAAGGGTGTGTTCATCATCACCTTCAGCACCTTAAATCCCAATTACATTGGGGTTGCTGGCATGGAATTTATGGTAAAAATTAATTGTCAAAAATTAATTAACATTACAAATTCATACAAAAATATAATGCCAAGTTTTACAACGGATGCCCTATCTGTAGCAAACTTCTTTCGAATAAATAATAAAATGGAATTTTAACTCATATTACCATAAGTTTTTTCACTTTTACGGAAAATGAGTCGGAGATAAGTTGAAATAACTGTTCTAATCACGTTCCATTACAAAATTGATATTGCAGAATCAACATGTATATCCTAGAACATGACATAAAAAATCTCCTAAAGTTTCCAACTTGTTGTCTCTACTTGAATGACCAAAAGGTTATCCTATTACTGAATCCATTAACCTGTGGTCATGCTCCTGAGGACATTTATATGTGTAAAGATCTCGAATTCGAACCTCCGATATCCTCAATCGCCAACCCCCTACCCCCTACCCCCTCTGTATACAAAAACAAATTGTTTTGGTTTGCAGCATTGTGATGTGATGTTTGTTTGTCCTCTTGGTTAGCTTGAAAATTACAGCTGCTATGTAAAAATCTGGACTTATATCAAACCCACTGCTGTTAAACAGCATAACTGAACCTGCTTCTGTTGTGTCTCATTGAACTCTTTGGTATTAATACCTCAGAGTGACAACTCTTAGTATGATACTTGCTTGTTACTACATGACTACTACCTTAAAGAAATGGTCAGTTTCCCCACTTAAGTACCTGCAAATCCTTTCCAGCACAAAATAGGGTAGGAAAACAGTTAGGTCCGTTTAGTTGTGGAAATTTTTTTCAGTTTTCATTTCTAAATTTCATTTGTAAATGTTTGATTGTATAATTAAATTCTGAACAATGGAAAACCTTTTTTTTAAATATTGGAAAACTTTAGTGTTAAACTAGAGAATCTTATTTGAAGGTTTCCTAATTTAATACTCTAGAGTTTTCCAAAATTTGAAAAACAAAGTTTTCCATAACTTGAAAGCTAGTTATATGATCAAATATTTACAAAGGAAAATTAAAAATGAGAATTTAGAAAATTTTCCACAACTAAACGGATCCTTAACTTGCAATCAAATCAGACACTGGACAAATTATTTTCAATAACTTTCCGTTCTGGGAGCATTCACAATCTTAATTTTCAACCATCATTAACTCCAGCAACACACAACTGAATAATTTAAAACATAACTCTGCATTGCTCACAATAAAAATTGTCAATGGTTTTGTATTACTATCAAGTCTCAGAAACATAGTACTACTAAAAACAAGAATCTTCAAGAGAAAATTGCTATATACTGTAACTATACCTGATGAGCTCAATACTTTTTCCCCTCAGTATGAAATAGTAACTTACACTGGAAAAGAGTAAATACCGTAAAATGAAATACTGCAGAAGAGGTTGAGCTCCCCAAAAATCAGGTTCCTGCAAAATTCAGGACAGCTCGACAAGAGCTAATCCTATTATTTTATAAGCAGGAAAAAAACCAGAGGCTTCTTTTTCATCTGAGCTAGGCAGAATGGTAATTCCTAGTTGTGCTTCCCATCATGGAATTGCGCATTCATTGAAGATTTAAAAGTTTCCAGAAAATCCTTCCCCTTCTGCATCTCTAGTTTCTGCCTTGTCTTATCCCAATTGTGCTCAGATGCAAGTATTTCAACAACACGAGGCAATGCCCGGCTTGCTGCATTGGTGTCAAGGAAAGCCAGCCGGGATCTCCGAGCAATGAAATCAACAGCAGATTCACAGTACTCTTGCCGAGCACAGTATGCAACCTCAGCCTCCAAAAATGGGTATCCATGAGCAAGTCTTTTCCCCAAATTTTCACTCTGTCATTAGTTTACAGCAGTTGACTGTTAGAGTTGAGACAGATTTTAATTTTTGTTCCTGAACAGGAAAAACAAAAAAACAAAAAAACAAAAAACAAGAAAAATCACTGTGCATATTATTGATGAACTTTCAGGTAGACGAGCACTGACTACTACTGCACAACAGCTCAAATGGCCACCTCTAAAATAGTACCATATGCATGAGACAGGTGACAGTGGTGAATAGTGAGTGATAAGTAAGGATTAAAAGAAAAAATCTTAACAAGTGCAATAGATAAAGTTACTGTACCAAGGAAACCAACCTGAGCTATATTGGCCACACGTTCTGCTAATGTACCATATGCATGAGACAGGTGCTTTGCCAGAGCTGTATCCATTGCCCCCGGAACAACTTTGCCGCCATAAGACTTTTTCATGCGCACATATTGCTGAGCAAGAACTGTGAAAGATGCTGGATCCCATCCATCTCCACCAAGAAGCTGTAGCTTCTGGGTTACACACTCGTTGCTTGGATGCAGATTAGCAGACTTGATAGCTGCATCTACTGCATCTTCAGCCATGCTGAAACAAGTTCTTCTTAGATAATAAACATGTACTCCAATACCTAAGTTCACTATAAAGACTTATTTAGTCTGGCAGGAATTCAGGCAAGACCTATGTTACCCAAGCACCACCTTAAAGGTTTAGTGGCAAGACGTTTAAATGTGGCTCGTGATGGAACCTTACTTCCACAAGTGATTTAAATTGCAAATTCCTAACTAAGAACAAGAAGAAGAAAAATCATTAACATCACGGAACTTTACTTGAGGGTCAAATGTCAGATATGTTAGCCAAAGAGCCAAATTAGGTATCCTATTCAAACTTTGTGGAAAGTTAAAGCTTAAGTAAAACAATAAAGTCATGTGTTCCTGTGTGACTAAATCAAGCTCTAACCTTCTAAGCTTAACAAAATAATCCAGATAATGGAGCACCGATTAGATACTCCCTCCGTCCTGAAATAAATGAGACAAATCTCTGGGTGTGGAGAGCAAGAAAAATCTAGAAAGTGGGGATAAAAAGGTAAGTTGGATATGTGAAGTATTAGAGAGAATGTTAAAAAGTACGGGAAAGTGGGGGCAAGAAGTAAAAGGAGTAGGTGAAACTTTCATAAAGAGGGAATGTAGCAACTATTTTGGGACTTCCCTAAAAGGAAAACGTAACATCTTTCACCGGATAAAGTGAGTTATATTTTCGGATGAGGTTGAACTTTATCTTGGTTGGTAGTACTTGACTCAATGAATTTCCATATAGCCAAGAGACTGAATAGTGTTCCCATTACATGCAAAAAGTACTTCACCTAAAGCTAACAACCGTCGGATTATCCTGGAGTTTCGTGTGTAGTATGGCTTGGCAAAAACACAGCACCATCATTTTAGCAAGGCGATGTAACTTAATGTGGCTATGCAGCTGACTTAATGAAGTTTCAATTGCGTTTTTATCTACAAAGTTGTTTCCTGCTCAAGAGAGTATTTGAAGAGAGAATAAGCAGCTTTTTTACTGCAGAGTTAAAGTACCATTTAAAAAGAACCAAACGCTACATTCCAATTTCTTTTCAGCCAGTTTGAAAACAAATCTATTCATGCATACAAAAAAGGTTGAGTTGAGTCAAAGTTACTCCGAATGATCCTAAATAATGGTGTGGAAGAGCTTTTAGCGTTATAGGTTTGGAGAAGCTATCACAAATGTGCAAAAAAAAATCTCAACCTCTAAAGCTATTCTCAAACACTCTTCCCAAATGAAGCCTTTATCAACTGCTACGTCACAGCAAACCACTTAAATGACACATAGAATTGTTCATCACAAAGCAAAACAAACCCTTCATGTATCAATTCTCTTAATAAAACAAACTCTGTGTCAACCAAGTTATACCTGCGATAAGTTGTCCACTTCCCACCAGTAATTGTAACCAACCCAGGATAATCCTCACACACAACATGATCCCTAGAGATGCTTGCAGTGTTTTTAGCTCTGGGATCTGTCGCCAATGGCCGAATACCACTCCACGCAGAAAGAACATCAGTCCTCCTCACCTGATTTAATAACCATTATATCATACACCAACAAAGTGTATTCATAGGTAGGAAACCAAAACCAAAGCACAGCTGACATGGTGAAAGAGAAATAAAATAGAAAAAACGTATACTTATGTAAAATAGTTGTCAGTATAATTTTTCCACTAGCAGGAATACAAAGAAACACGATGAAAAAATTGATTACCTTCACACTGAGATAATCAGAAATTGCATCAAGGATAAACTGGATTTCATCCTCATGTGGCTCGGGCAAAGAAGTGATGGAAGTATTAGAATCCGTAGTTCCAGCAACAGTTCTCCCCAGCCAGGGCAACATGAAAACAACACGTCCATCTTTGGTTTTAGGAACAACCAAGCCCATTCCTTCAGGAGAGTAGTAATCAGGGAGAACAATATGCACGCCACTGCTAGGACATATCATAGCTTTTGCATTATCATCGGCCATTTTCCTCAAAGAATCACAAAAGGGACCCGCGGCATTCACAACAACTTTTGCATAGGTATCAAACTCCTTACCTGGTACATAACAACATGGATAAATAGTAAAACCTTACCTAGCAATCTTCTTTCTAAGAATGTACTCCGCTTACCAGATAGGTTGTCTCGAATTCTAGCACCAATTATTCTGTTAGTAGCCTCATCTTTCAGAAAGGATACAACTTCTGCATGGTTAAGCACCGCTGCTCCAGCTAAAGCGGAACTGAGAGCAAGTGCAACATTTACGCGTGAATCATTCATCTGGCCATCATAGTACACAACTGTGCCCCTCAAGCTTCTATCCTTGCCATTCCTTGCAAGGGTAGGAAAGAGTTCAACTGATTCTTTTGCAGAATAATATCTAGACAAATGTAAAAGGCGTGCTCCAGCGACCAAATCATACAACTTCAACCCCATCCAAAAGTACACTACCTCAAACCAGTCAAAACAGGGTGTCATGCAGGGCAAAGCATGACAGAGGTGCGGTGCATTCTCAATAACCTGCTTACGCTCCTCGAGTGCATGAAATACCAGCTTTAGCTGCCCATAGTCCAGCTTAAAAACAGCTTTCTCCAAGTAGCGGACCCCTGAGAACATTGGATTGCACATAATAGTCAGCAAAGCACTAGCTCTTATCATTAACCGCTAATCAACCAATTAAGTCCAAAATGGACAGAAATATAAAATCTCTGATCAATTCCTTCCTTCCTCGGGCAGATTGGGATATACTGGCATACTGTGACCACCACTTTTCTTTCTTCCCAGCAGGAATATGTTAAGGCTACACGTATAAGCAAAGCCTGACTGGGCAATGAACAATAGATGAGTGTATAAAATACTAGCGCTGATGGAATTAAGAAATGCTTCAAGAACTTTCAACTACTTAGAGAGCCAGTAGCCTAAAATATCTTCCTGCCCGTTCAGAAGGTAGACACTTGCGGACCAAGTTATCGTTTCCCTACACTAATAAAAGTATCCAACAACTAGTTCCAGAAATCGCAATTGCTCATCTCCAATTGCTCATCTCTTCACTTCCTTCAATATGACTATAATAAGCATTTTAGCAAATTCAATGAAACTGCAGTAGCTAACGCGACAACAAAATCAAGCAAGATTGCATATGTTAACCGACCTCCATGAATCAGCTTTGTGGATCTTGAAGACGTTCCGGAGGCGAAATCATCACGCTCCACAAGCCCAACGCGTAACCCCCGAGTAACGGCGTCAAGAGCGACGCCGGATCCGGTGGCTCCGCCTCCGACGACGAGGAGGTCCAGAGGATTGGAAGCGGTTGAGCCAATCAAAGCGGTTTCCTGGACAGCACGCGACGGGACGACGCAGTTCGGGTCGTTAATCCGCCGCCTGAGTGTCTCCACCGCGGTCCCATCCCCGCGGTCGTTGGAAGACAGGGATGGGTGCAACAATACTGAACCGGCCCCGGCTGCCGCAGCAATGGCGGCGGTAACGCCGGCGATTCGGCGGAGGCGTGTGGCGGAAGCGGACATTGGAGAGGGAGGGGAGTGGGTGGAGAAGTGGAACCGTTTGCGTGCTGGAAAATGGGATCGAGGAGCTGATGCCTCGATAGTCGGTCCGGCGATGAAAAGGAAAGATTACTGTAAACTAAGGCCCTATAAGTTCCCTACCTTATCAAAGTAGTCCCAAAACTTGTCGATTGATCAAAGTTTGAAAATTGTCACATTTAATCTACTAAGCATAAAATATTTAAAAGAAAATATAAATCCAAATAATAAATTAATACATCTATTTTTCAAGTATTTTATTCACATTTTTTTTTTTTTGATAAGGTAAGTATTTTTTATGAAAAGTTTGTGTCAAATACAATTATTAAAAATTAAAATAAAATGTTATGTTAATAATAAACGTTATGTTTTTCATGGAACAAATGGAGTAACACTTTTTCTCAAAGAACAAGAAATCATTCTATAAAGGCCACATTAGGGTGTTTTAAATTAGAATAAAAAGAAATAGAAAAAAAATTAATTTTTCACATTTTTTACTTTCACTATTTCAACACACCCTTAAGGTTTCTCTGGTTGATCTTCAAGCATGAAGAAACTACATTCAAATAAATACCTACTGATTTTAACTGTGCATAAGAAACAGATAGGAGTAAGAAACTCACATCCTGACATTTGGGAGTGAGTTGTAGAATTTCTGTCTATGGGGGCAGAATGTATGATTTTGATCAAATGTTGGGGGCTCCTTTTGCTATTGACCCTCCTGACCCGTAGGCCGAATAAATCCGAAGTACTATCTGACATACTGAATTGGAAATTACTCCAATGAGTCGTATTTAGGGTTTGTTCTTTACTCTATATTTTATAAATTTTTAGCATATTTTTAAAATTTTCACCAATATTCACTTTCATATTTTTTGATTTGAAATTTAAATTGTTGTCATTTTGTTGTTAGATTTTTGCTGAACAAACACACCCTTGAAAAAAGGAAACTTCTACCTCAACTTCTTGTGAAATTGAAACAAACAGCTAATGTCCTACCAACTACCATAAAAGAAAAATAAAATTTAAAGGTAAATTATCAAAATCTTGCGCAATATACAATTGGGTGATTACATAAATCTCTATTTACACTTAGTGAAACATTCCATTTATTCCTTTTTTATTTTAGAAAATATACCATCAGATCAGCATTTAGCTGACATAGAAGAACAATTCTTTAGATTGCAAGGAGTCAATGAGTTTGGACTAACAGACAAATCTAGAATGAGGGAGAAAGTAGGGGTGATAACGAGCCAAACCGAGCTCGAACATTACATGTTGGAGCTCGAGTTCAAGTTCGTGGGAGTGACTCGAGTTCGTGTTTGTTCGAGCCGAGCTCAAAAAAAAGACAGCTCGAGTTCGGCTCGTTTAATGTGGTTCGAGCTCGAACTCGAGCCGCTCGCGAGTCAGCTCGACTCGTTTACCACCCTTAGGAGAGAGAGTGTTAAGGGAAAGATAAAAGAGTTTAGTTCTAAATTATCAAATTTGTTAAAGATTGAGGGTTAATTTAATACTACCTCCGTCCCAAAATAATTTGAACGTTTGAGTTTTAATATTTTGTTTAACTTAAGTTATTGTTAGGAAAAAACTTGCTATTTTTTTTTAAAATAAATATATTTAGAAACTCGAAACATTGAATCATCATTTGCATATTAATTATTTAATTTTTAAAATCAAAATCTTGAAGAAAAAAATTATAGATTAAATACTGAAAATGAAACGTTTAAATCTTTTTAAGACAAATGGAATATTAGTTTAGGGATATTTACGTAAATAAAATCTAATGAAATGACCAATTTGAGATGAAATGAAAGCTACAGCACTGATATGAGACGAATTCTTAAACAAGATAAAGTGTGTGCACTTTTTCAAGTAGTTATTTACGTTTTAAAAAAGCTACTAACGATAGTTTTTCAAAATTAGTTGTAATTATTTTGATTTCAACCATTAAAAAATTATTCAAAACATTACAGCTAATTGGAACAGTTATTTCTCAAACCGACCCAAAATAAGACACCGATCAAAACTAGCACTCCCTCCGTTCATTTTTTATAATTACATTTTTTTTCTTCAGTATTTAATTTATGTATTGTTTTCTTCGATATTTTTATATATAAAGTTAAGTAATATATATATATATATAAGACAAATCAATATGTCTAATTTTTAGAAATATTTTTTTTCCATTTTTTTAAAAAAATTTCTTTCTAGTAAAAAAATGAATCAAACAAAATTTCAAAAATCAAATGTGACTATCAAATAAGGATGGAAGGAATATAAGACTACATGAGACAACAATAAATAGATAACTGTTTTAGTCATACCCAATACTGAAATCACAGAAATCGATACCGTAAAATCAACACGCACTATGGACATGTGAAACTATATCTACAAGGTTAAAAAAAAATAACCAAACTAACAGATAATTCAATTAGGAAGCGTAAATAAGCATTAGTGGGAATTGTTTTTGAATGGTTGTGATTATCAAAATAAAATTAATGAGCATGGATTCATCATATGTTTCAGCCTTGCAGTGAAGAATCTACCTAGAGAATCAGCCTCCTCCAACTGCAGGAGTTACCAAACCAAAAAAATATGCATACAGAAACCTCAGCATAAGAAAACTCAAGTCCAGCCATTCATGAATGAGACTGGAGAGAAACTCAGGCCATGCATGGACATTCATTCATGATACAGTACAGTATTGATACTCAGCCAACAGTGTCCAAGAAGGATTCGACCAAGCTATGACCATTGATGATCTTCGTCGTCCCAATAATCAATTCATAAGCCATCGCTTCCTGCAACAATACATCCCCACTATTAACAGTTGGAGCCCAGAAAACAGCACAAATGGCTAACACTAGAGACTACAATCAACTGCTTCAGACAAGTGTAATATAGATGTAGCATTATTAGAAATTTTGGTAAACAAATCTCAGGAGTTCAAAACCCAGTGTAGATCTTATGACAAAAAACCAGAAGATTGTGCCTCTTGCGATTATTTGTGTTTGACAACAACTTTTTCAAGTAGTTGTTGCCTTTTGAAAAAACTATCTACAGATAAATTTTAACGTTTAGTTGTAGTTGTTTGATCTCAACCATTCAAAAATTATCCAAAACGTTACAGCAAACTGAAACCCATATTCTCAAATGGGCCTGTGCCCAACAGAAATCTCAAAAGTTCTAAAACAATTGTGCCAATCTGCCAGTCGAGAACCTGCCTGATATAAGTGAACAATTTTTACGACCTCCTAATAAATCACTCCACCAACACCACAGCTCATCGAGATAGGTTGTTTTCTATAACCATACTTCATTACTTAAATGATGATTACTACTTATCAAGAGTGTAATCGACAAGGTGCAGTGAAGGAAAATTAATGCTTTCCGGATTGAGTAAGGTAATCAAGGAAAAGATGACATTGACACAAGCACCAGAACTGCTCATACCCGGGTACTGAAGAATCGAAGAGCAGAAATTTCAGCCAATGTTATCCCTCCAATGAAAACAACAAGCACTATAGATCGCCTCCCATCAGCTATTCTGCAGTGACGCAGGCAGAGTTGACATGAAAACTTAAAGATTTAAAGATAATTGGAGTAAATCATATAAGAGTGCTCAAATAGACATTCCATGTAAATTGTAGTTTCAGTGGCCAAAACACCTTTCTTCAGAGAATCTTAAACCTCTAACCAAATGAAATACATAAATGTAAATGTCGTATATAATAATGATTTTCCAGTGGCTTTATCAGGAAAAATATAAGAGTTAAATGCTCCCCTGTCCTGTAATAATGTCCCTTTTCAAATCTGTGTGTGTGAGTGCGTGTATCCAGAAACGTCATCTGCAACATATTAGAAATCTTCCAAATGTACCCTTCCTATCATGAGCAATTCAGAAATGCTTCTTGTTGTCATTATGCCACTTAGCAGTTTTTGCAATTTTGGAGAAAAGTACATAATATCTTAAGGTGCACACATCCATAACTTTACAAAAAAAGAAAAAGGTAAATACACTAGCAGTGGAAGGAATATAAAATAGACCCAGCAATAAATCGCCAAGGGCATGTCTAAATCAGTTTTCAAGTCAATTCTGTGAAGGAAAAGATCTCACCTGTCTGCAAGAGCTGAATGTCCCTGCAACGTTCAATTGCCAAACTGATTCAGGATGCATCCAAGAGAAAATGCAACTATCGATAGTAAACCTAGATACAACCAGACAGTACTCTAGTTTCATCTTTAATTCTTGTTTTTTTTCTAGAGAAGGTTTCATCTTTAATCCTATCAATGCATGTTCGATGCAAAGAAAATATTCAAAGCAACAACAAAAGAATTACTATTCTAACCCTTTTCATCTAGAATATTGATGAAAGAAGCAGCCATTATTGGTATACTACAAGAAGAAGGTTCTACTACGTACCAAGATTGTTCTGATCAGCAAATGAAGGAAAAACTTAAACCACGGAGAGTAAAAGTTATAATGGGAACACAATTGAACTGGGCAATCATGTACTTATTATATATGACATCCATAGCTAGCTAAGTATGGATCTTCTAATAACTTCACATTAATTGGCATCCTGATACAACTCTTTTACTGAGAATTAATGAGATGAATTTCCAAAACTCCCCATTGTCGGGTTCCACTTGCATAGAGAAATATCATGACAGGTGATGGGTTGAGATGGTTGATATGATCATGTTCCTTTTTAATCTTCATATATAAATATCAACATTCAGATGATGGAACATGACACACTTTAGTTCTAGAATTTAGCATTATAAAAATCCAGCAATGTAAAATTATTTTTTTGTTATGGAAGCTTGCTTATTCTAAGCATTAACTTGTCAATAATTTCAACGAAGAATTGATGAAAACAGGCTAGCAAACAGCCAGGGGCCAGAAGTCCTAGACAAATAGAAATGACTTATACACTATCAATAGAAACAGTTTTCACTTTAATTATGGATCTTCTAATAACATGTGATCAATACCAAACTGTCTGCCTCTCTACTTCAATTTCTCTTAATTTGTCTCTTCAATTACTACTTTACAATGGTGATCAATGAGAACCTTATATCCATCTCAGTTTCAATACTACCACCATCAGAGGAATTAACAACAGACCATTACTGGTGCAACAACATCAGTAATTGCAAATGCACAACATCACTTAAACTCACCAACAGACCATTACAGAATTTGACCAAACCACATAAACTCAGCCCCAACATCACTTACCAGTAAGGGTTCAAGGCTCAACATGCAGTGATAATAGGTAATCAATTCAGTTGGTATGAATATGGAAAAAGAAACTTACTCCTGCGAATCCATAACTGGTGCAATTGCAAATGCACATCAACCACCAAAAAATCTCAATCACTCCTAAATCCACCACTGAACGAACAAGTGTAGTGACCCCGACCTCAAAAAAGTGGGCATATATTATAGGCCACACAACTGGACTTTGGATGGACTTGCACGTTATATCCCGCAACAAAGGAAAAACATAGCAACTGATAGCAGCTCAAATTCAGTTATGCAGGTAAATAACAGTTCATGGAGAATTAAATCACAAAAATTTAGTAATTAAGTGAAAAACATCTAAACATGGGGAAAACGGAGACATGCCAACCATGAACCATACCATCATGAGATGATGGTAGCATGGTACTAATTATAGTCCTCAAGAAACTATCATCTGGTGTTGTTTGGAACATGTATGGAAACTACCGTGGAGGCTAAAAGAAATTATTAAAGGTATAAGGTGGGTTCGGCCATGTTAGGCAAGGAGAAAGATTGGTCTAACAATACTATTTGGTGTGAATTGTCCAGTCTAATGACTGGAAGTTGAAGATATATTACCATCATGACATGACTTATCAAAAAGGTAACGAAAGGTATAATTACTCAGTTCAGCCATTATAGAGAATTTATAATCCTGGGAGTATCATACACTTAAAACACGCCTAGAAGTAATACAAGAGTTTTGTGGTAGTGAAGAGGAACAATATAGGGAATTAAGTGAAAAACGTCTAAACATGAGGAAAACAGAGACATGCCAACCATGAACCATGCTCACATGATTTTTCTTTTCTCTGCTGTCAGCTGAAGGTGTGAGGATTGATGAAATTAAGAGTAGATAAGAAACTCATATTAAATAAGAAAATAGATAAGAAACTCATATTAAATATGAAATTATTCTCAAATTTCAGAGGCAGAACAACTCAAATGATAAATACAACACAAGTGATTAAACGAAAGAAATAAAGAAAGGTTCTGAAGGGGTGAAATACGAACAAGGATGTTAAAGTGAAAAGGCAAGGATGGTGAGGAGAATTTTGCTATTTGCTAACCTCAGCGTTCTGTTGATGCTCTGGAGATGAATGGACGATGATTCACAGGCTGTTGCTGGACGAGGTGGTACGATGGAGTAAGGAACCTGGTGAATGGTGATGGAGTATGAGAGGATGAACGGTGGAGGACGAACGGTGAGCCTCGGCTCTGGAGACCTAGGTCTTCTCCATTGTGAAATCAGAGATAATTGTGAAGAAGAATTGGGGGGATTCGATCAGCATTCTGTTGATGCTCTGTAGATGAAGGCGATAACACTTAAGAAAGG
>JBBYHH010000011.1:736655-749627 GCA_038382905.1 Daphne laureola | reverse complement strand
AATGGACAATATTTTGGTCCAACCCGGGTTGGAGGAAACTCCTCCAACCTGCATACATGACAACCTCCTATTGGTTGGTGACACCACTATTTATTACGGGGCTGCCATTATTAATTATGGAAGGGGTAGCTCCGTAATAAATAGTGGTGCCATCAACTAATAGGAGGCTGCTACGTATGCAGGTTGGAGGAGTTTCCTCCAACCAGGGTTGCACCAAAATATTTTCCAAAGAGAAATATATGGCAACTACGTCACTCTTCTAATAATCAATTTAACCTAAAACTTTAAAAATTTAATAGATACTTCCTAAATTTATAATGTTAAATCTATTGTTATTTGATATCTTAACATCTTTTAAAACCAATAACTTTTTGAATCTGTGACAAAATCGGGTATTTAAAATAGTTAAAGCATATTACATGCATATTATACAAAGTTAATGTGGTCCGAGCCGCATTAAGACTTTATTTCCATTTTAATTCTCACTTGTCACCCCTTTATATATCTTGTTTTTTCTTATGGAGATCTGAGGCAGTGCGGTGGAGATGGGAGACGTGGATGTGAAGCGAGGCGGTGTATAAGGTGGTGGCAAAGGCGAGATCGATGGAGAAAAATGGTGTTGTTCGGAGAAGCGAAGAGCGTGAAGGTTGTAGGTTGCTGAAAGGAGAAGATGACAGAGGAGACAACAATTTTTGGGTTTTGATGAGTTTGTATGAAGGAGTTTTTGGAATATTTATGAATTTGAGTGAAGATAATGATTTTGATATTATTTTTTTAATTATTAATAGAGTCCTTTAATGCAATTAGAGCCACATTAGCTTGTTCAAATGCAAGGATTCTTAATGCTAGAGGTTTAATGCAGTGCAATCGTTTCTATATTATTTAATGCGGCTTTAATTCGATTACATTAAGCTCCAAATCATCTACGTAAATTCATAGTAATTTCCGTGATTAGAGAATTGAAAAGACTGTAATGGGGTATAAAAAAATAACTTAAATTCATAATAAGGGTTTTTCGAGTTTCGATCTTGTGAGTATAAATCACATATTAGGTGGGTATAAATCACCTATGGTTTACTTTTTTATATATTCTTATTAATAAAATACTTAAGTTGCCTTAAAAAAAGAAAAAAAAATTGTTTTATGTATTGAGATCGGAAAAAAATAATTTAAATTTTTTGGTTATTTGGTGCTTACACTTGCAAACAATCTTGAAGAAACTGGGAGAGTTTTAAAGGATGTAAATGGAAACATGTCATTAACTTCGGGGCATCAAACGTAATTAATGCGTTATCCAATCTCCTATTCCCATACTAAACTGCTGTTTGGTCTCGACTTCGTCTAGTCGAAGTTCCAGTCTCGCGCCATGAACACACACACAGCGAGCACACACGACCCTTTCTGCTCTGCTTATTTTCGCCGCCATGCCTTTCTCTTTTCATCCTCAAATTTTCCTGCTTCAACAAAGTTTGCACCTGTAACTTTCAGAAAGCGAGCGACTTTAGGTTCTACGGTGGTCGGAAGTCGCAATTATCTCTGCCATGGCCTCGGGTCCAGGAGGGTTTGGAGAAGAATCAGGAGCTCGCTGAGTGAAGTGAACAAGAAGCAGAATCCAAAGGCAGATGCGGTAGCGAAAAGGGCATACCCATTTCATGAAATTGACTCCAAATGGCAGCGTTATTGGGAGGAGAATCAAACGTTTCGTACCCCAGATGATGTGGATACCTCCAGGCCGAAGTTTTATGTTCTTGACATGTTCCCTTATCCCAGGTACTCACCTTTCTTGCTCATCCAATATTTGTGGAATTTGCTTCTTTCTAGTGCTAGTATTTCCTTAGTTTGATTCTCAATGCAGAAAGCTATTTCTTCAATTTTTGCTGATTCGATCATTGTGTATCTCTGTATCACTGTATTGATTTAGTGGTTTATGTTAACTCTTAGTTCGGTTTACTGGAATTTCTTAGTACTTAACTTTTTTGAGAAAATCAGTAGATGTAGTTTTTTATTTTTATTTTTAATGAATTTTACAGTGGAGCTGGGCTACATGTCGGGCATCCGCTGGGATACACTGCAACCGATATTCTTGCAAGGCTCAAACGCATGCAGGGTTACAATGTTTTGCACCCTATGGGATGGGATGCTTTTGGATTGCCAGCTGAGCAGTATGCAATTGATGTATGGTACAGAGCTGTGTTTTTTTTTTTTTTGGCAGAAAATTTAGGATTCTTGTCTTCTTGTTAAGTAATTGGGTTTAATGTGATTGACAGACTGGAACTCACCCCAAGATAACAACTTTACGAAACATCAACCGCTTCCGATCTCAGGTTCATATACTTTCGTTGTGCTAAATGTTATTTTATCAAGGCATGTTGTAGCTTTGGTGGTACCTGATAGCATAATGTGAGAAATTGCATGTTACAGTATGTTGGTTTATACTTATTGCAGAATTCTGATTTTTTTTTTTTTGGTTTTTACTTGTATTATCCACTAGTATACACTTGAGGCTACATGAAGTTGGAGTGCTCTTTAAATCCTTTAGATGAAGTAGATATCTGATTGAACTAAATTAAAAGAATATGCTGTCTTTGATAGACAATGTGGTAGTGCATTTTCAATGAATAAAATTAAAAGATACTGTACCTGATCTTTTTCTGAATTGAATCAGGTCAATCGGGGTAGGGCTGGAAACCTTCACAGTAACATCTTATACTATTTTACAGTTACATCTTGTTATGTTGCAGCTGAAAGCACTGGGTTTCTCATATGATTGGGATCGCGAAATCTCAACCATAGAACCTGAATATTATAAATGGACCCAGTGGATATTTCTTCAGCTGTTAAAGAGAGGATTGGCTTATCAGGTCTAAAATATTTTTATTCTGGTTACATTTACAATGCATTTTCCTCATGATCATTATTTTGATGGTTTCATTAGTCTTGGTTTAGGCTGAAGTGCCAGTCAACTGGTGCCCAGCTCTTGGCACTGTTCTGGCTAATGAAGAAGTGGTAGATGGTGTCAGTGAACGTGGGGGTCATCCTGTTATAAGGAAGGTGTGGTACTTGGGCTGTTCTTTGTGTTGGTATTTGATGCATCAAAGTTAAATACTTTCTTTACTAGATTATTTTTAAATATGGTTTAAAATTTTACAGTGTCATTGTTTATTACCAAGCAGCCAATGCGGCAATGGATGCTAAAGATTACAGCTTATGCTGATCGTCTTCTTGAAGATCTAGATGATTTAGATTGGCCTGAGAGCATAAAGGAAATGCAACGAAACTGGATAGGGAGATCAGAGGGGGCTGAGATGCAGTTTAATGTTCTTGATAATGATGGACACGAAACAGACATGAAAGTTACTGTTTATACCACCAGGCCGGATACTATTTTTGGGGCAACGTATTCTTCTTCTACTTATCTAGTACTCCTTGTATACTTTTTCTTTCTGGATTTGCTTTCATATTACATGTCAATGATTTACCTCCGGGTTTTTTTATGCAGCTATTTAGTTGTTGCACCAGAGCATCCTTTGTTATCATCATTTGTATCCAGTAAACAAAAGAAAGAGGTATGTTTTTTAATTTTTCTTTAAGATCCTCAACTGGCAAGACCAATTATGAATCAATGAAACACTGTGGATTTTGGTGCAGGTGGATGAATACAAAGAAGCTGCCTCTAGAAAGAGTGATCTCGAGAGAACTGAGCTTCAAAAGGAGAAAACAGGAGTCTTTAGTGGTTGTTATGCAAGAAATCCAGCTAATGGAGAAGCAATCCCCATATGGGTTGCTGATTATGTCTTGGGCAGGTTAAAAAACTTAATTTCCAGTTTGTTAGAATCTTTATGACTGCACTCAAATGGCAATCACAGTGGACCTGTATGAAATTGAAGTGATTTGTTTGACCTCGTGCTCTTTTTACCAAGAGATCTGAACATGGGATTCCATCAGCTTGAGTTAAATCTTTAAATATTTTAGCAATTGGATCTGTTGTCTTCATAGTTTGTCAAGATTGAGAAACTTATAGAGATTGGTGTGCCTCCAGTTATGGGACAGGAGCAATTATGGCTGTGCCTGCTCATGACTCTCGTGATCATGACTTTGCATTGAACTTCAATATACCGATCAAGTGGGTGGTAATGCCGGTTGATAAGAGCTCTGTCAAGTGTGGGAAGGCTTATTCGGGTGATGGCATCCTTCAAAATTCATCAGATCATGGACGAGAGATTGACATTAATGGTCTGTCTAGCAAAGAAGCTGCTACCAGAGTTATTATGTGGGCTGAAAAATCTGGAAATGGGAGAAAAAAGGTACTAGATGTTTACCTGGCATGAATTTATAGTGTCAACTATTTTTTTTAAATTAATTGCACTATAAACTTCATTCCACCGACCCTAGCATAGTTGGGATTAAGGTGTTGTTTGATGATGATGATGATGATGAAGGCTAGGCATATTTCTGTTCTGATGGATAAGTTCATACGTGCTATTAACTTGAAAAATACCTACTTGTATGTCTTAGGTGAACTACAAGCTGAGGGACTGGCTTTTTGCTCGACAGCGGTACTGGGGAGAACCTATTCCTGTTATTTTCTCGGAAGACTCTGGTGAGAGTATTCCAATTCCTGAAACTGATCTACCACTCACACTACCCGAATTGGATGATTTTACTCCAGCTGGCTCTGGGGAACCACCACTCTCAAAAGCTGTCTCTTGGGTATTCGTTTGGTCTCTTTCTCTTGTTCCATCTTTAGAAAATCTCTTCCATGAAGCTCCGTTGTACATAGTCCTCAGACTTCTACCACTGTGGCATCATCTTAATAGTGGGTTTCCATATAATACCAATGGAAAACATTGTTATGTTTGTTCCCCTGCTGTTGTGTCAACTGATGTGATGAAGAGATCACAAATTTGCTCCCCTCTGGTCTGTCTTGCTTAATTGCATTGTGCAATTGAAGTCCTACATACAGCATAATCATTATTATAACTGTTTTGGGGAATGCAAAAGAAATTTGAAAACTATGATAAGAAGGGTATATGAAAGAATTATGGGCCATTTGGTTCATGATAATCCGGACTAATCCATGGATTAATCCATTGAATTGAGCGGATTATATGATTAAATATTTGCAATTCATTCTTTTATTGAGTAAAATTGTTATTCTTAATTGCATTTTTATTTAGTTTATGGTGAATTGTCAATAATTCTTCATATATAAGAATATGTCATGGATTATCATGAATTTATAGCGCCAACTAATTGTTTACGATTAATCGCCACTATAAACTTCATGCCACCGACCCCAACATAGTTGAGATTAAGGTGTTATTTGATGATGCATCTGGCTTATTAAATAGTAAACATTCTCATGGTTCGGTTGAAAGAGGAAAAGACAAGAGGAAGAGGGGGAGGGAGGGCAGCAGAGGAAGGAATGGGTTATACTCAGTATATGTTAATCTCTACTTGGTTGTCTACTGGTGTTATAATTAGCATGTGGGGTAGGACATTGCACAGAATGATTCCCATGTGCAAATTTATGATCTAATGTGTGTTGCTATTGTATATTGTATGTTGGCATACAAACTTGAATTTTCTCATTTTTTTATCAGGTTAGGACACTAGATCCATCATCCAGGAAACCTGCAAGACGAGAAACGAACACCATGCCACAATGGGCTGGTTCTTGCTGGTATCCATTCTAACATTAAGATGTCAACTTACCTGCAGCCTTTGATGAGTCTTTTGCTTAGAAGGTTCCTGCTGTAGGAACTGAAAAAATGTATTAGCTCAAATATGCAGACATGTTGAAATTTTTTAAGATTGATGACCCTCTACAGGTACTACTTGAGATTCATGGACCCCCAAAATTCGAAAGAATTAGTTGCTCCGGAAAAAGAAAGGTATGTATCTTCATTGGTGAATCTATTTGGGTCTGAGTTGCGCTTATCAGTTAATGCCGTATTACTTATATTTGTAATTGTTTCAAGTGTTCATTTGGTTCAGATTTGTAAATTTCGTGTAGGTATTGGAGCCCAGTTGATGTGTATGTTGGTGGCGCTGAGCATGCAGTTCTCCACTTACTTTATTCTAGATTCTGGCACAAGGTTAGCCTTACTAATCTAATGATTTAGACGCGAAGCTTGCTCATTTTTGCTTGTTGAACACTTCTTTATAGTATATTTTAACAGAGAAGTCAGATATCAGCTACTGAAAGATTGTTCAGGAATACGCTATACTCATTTCTCGACCTTGCATTTGCCCTATGTGTCAGGTTCTTTATGATATTGGTGTTGTATCAACCAAAGAACCTTTCAAGTGTGTCATAAATCAAGGGATAATTCTTGGGGAAGTAAGTATACTTCTTGCATTGTGGCTGTGCTTGCTACGAGTTATTGTTCCTTTTACATGTTCTCACAGATTGAGTGGCAGGTTCAATACACGGCTTACAAGGATGCTGATGGAAATTACGCATCTGCGAACTCTGCCGATGTGCTAGGTGAATATGTTCAAGAAAGGATTCCTGAGGAGAAGGTATACTCTTTGTGTTCTTCAACATTTAAATAACCTTGCATTTTTACGTCTACAAAAGGAAAATCTTACATCTTAGAATTTTGCCTTACATGCCTTGATGAATCCTTGACAGGTAGCAAAGTTGGGGGAAGCTTTTGTGATGAAAGATAATCCAGAAATTTGTCTCGTTGCTCGTGCTCATAAAATGAGTAAAAGTCGGGGCAATGTAGTAAATCCCGATGATGTCATTTATGAGTATGGTGCCGATTCTCTTCGTTTATATGAAATGTTCATGGGGCCATTCAGGTAATTTCCCTTCCAAAATTATGTCTAGATGGGGATTTAAAAACAGTGAAGGCGACTCATTATGTATATATTTATGTCTCTTCCTTGTTAATCGGTGCTTCTAGAGATTCGAAAACATGGAACACCAGTGGCATTGAAGGTGTGTATCGGTTTTTAGGGAGGACCTGGAGGCTGATTGTCGGTTCACCTCTACCTGACGGCACATTCAAGGATGGAACCGTGATTAATGATGAGGAACCTAGCGTAGAACAACTTCGCACTCTACATAAATGCATAGCAAAGGTTTTTCCCTCCTGCATATCATATCAGATGCATTTGTTTTTGCTAGTTTTTTGCCTTTTCGTCTTACCAGGACTCTTAAAGCCAGTTGTGTAGGTGTTTACTACTTTTCAGAATGTACTTACTGTATTTTATCTGCAGGTGACAGAGGAAATTGAAGGAACAAGGTTCAACACGGGTATTTCCGCAATGATGGAGTTTGTGAATGCAGCTTACAAGGTGCGGTGCGGTCTGTGAAAAATCTAGTGAAGGGCTTATACTGACTTGTATTTATGTACATTTGCAGTGGGAGAAGCATCCCAGATCAATAATTGAAGCATTTGTTTTGTTGCTTTCCCCCTACGCACCTCACATGGGTGAGGAGCTTTGGTCTCGTTTAGGACATCAAACTTCATTAGCATATGTGCCCTTTCCAAAGGTATAATAATAATTGATTCCAGACCGACCCCGGATTGAATTTCATGATACATTTCGGAGTTGTTTGTCGATTGGCAGGCGGATCGTGGATATCTGAAAGAATCCACAACCACACTGCCGGTTCAGATAAATGGGAAGACGAGAGGGACGATTCAGGTAGAGAAAGGTTGCTCGGAGGAGGATGCTTTCAGATCGGCTTGTGAAGATGAGAAGCTGGCCAGGTATCTGGACGGGGGGCAGTCTGTCAAAAAAATAATCTTTGTGCCTGGGAAGATCTTAAATGTCATTTTGGATCCTCAAATTGCTAAGGCGGCAGGTGTTAGATGAACCCAGACCAACTCCATCAGTAAACTGCACTCTGTAACATATGTTATCAATGTATTACTATTATAAATCATGCTGTATTACTTGGACCCTTTAACATGGATAATAGGGGGTTTCAAAGTTACTCATTTGTGAATGAAAAAAAGAAAGTTTTACCGGATGATTTTCATAGTAACAAAAAAAAAATTCACTGAAGTTTTTCGGACCTGTCGTGAATTATAGGAGGGATTTTTTTTTTTCACGGTGAATTACACGAGCAGGTCCATCTTCTTGTTCCTTTGCTCCATCTGCTTCCGCGAAACCACCCAACAGGTCGCGGCCGGCGAATTTGAGAAACAGACGGCGGAAGTCCCGGAGAGAAGCGTCGGAGCAGCGGTGGCAGAAACGAGACGATCCGGACGCCGTCGGCGAGCTCGGCGCAGGCGACGGAGAGGAGAAACGAGTCGTCGTTGGAGACGATCTTTCGGACGCCGTCGATGGAGATGGATTCATGGCGGACATCGCCTAGCTAGCCACCACCGCCGTTCCCATATCTCCAGCCTCTAGGGTCAGCCCAGATCTCCGGTCATTGCCATCCCCAGATCCCGATTTTTCGGCCGACATCTTCTCCAAATCTCTGAAAATGGTACCGAAGGCGGAGAAGAAGCCGGCCGAGAAGAAACCCGTAGAAGAGATGAAGACCATTGTCGCCGAGAAGGCTATGGCGGAGAAGAAGCCCAAGGCCGGGAAGAAGCTGTCGAAGGAAGGCGGAGCCGTCGACGACAAGAAGAACAAGGGGACGATCTAATTTTGAAAGGGAAAGTGAAAACGAAAAATCTAGTGAATTAGAAATATTTTTTTCACTGTCAAATTCGTTTTATCTGGTGAAATATTTTTATTTTATCTTTTAACTTTGAAACCCTCTAATATATTTGTAGAGGGGTTAAATCATTATTTATTTATTTAAAAAAATGGTGGACTAGCAGTTATGAAGAACGTGGACTGACGACCATATTATATATGGACTCGTATGTTCTTAAATCTTAATCATGACTCGTCAAAACGATGTCTTAAAAAACAAGACAATTGTTCAACGGACAATCCAAAATGTCCTTATGAGTCTTGGTCAAAGAAAGAAGCCGTTAGCTATTATAGGTGGTCTACTTCCCGGATGTTCTTGACAACCCTCACAGGTATAGATGTCAAGGACGGGTTCAGATCAGTTCATTCAAATTTTGGGTTGATGTAATTTCAGGTTCGGATCATTTAGATTTTGAGTTACTTCATACCGAGTCAATTCGGGTTTAGGTCATTGAAGTTTTGGGTTATTTCTGATTAGGTTGGGTTCATTCAGGTCAAGTTCAGATTAGCGCACTTTCATTTTCGGTTTACTTTGTGTTGAAATCGAGTAGATATAACTATTACATACTTGCATGACTATATGACCGTTGTTGACCATACCAACCACCACGTTTGAATAGATGACTAGCCTGAGGGCTTGCACGCAACCGTGCCAGATTCTTTGCTCCTAAACTACAAGTTGTAGCTTCACATTGACAGTGACTCGACAACTAGCTAGAAGCATAATCATTGATGTGATATGATCACAGACTAATATGAGCCCGCATGTAACCATATCAACTTATTGAATAATAAACTTTTGAACTCCAAGCTCCAACCCCAACTTAACATCAGCAACAAGTCGACGATGCTTTTTGAGTCTCGATTTCATAGTAGTTGGTCGATGTCATTTATTTTCATAAAAATATACCTTGCTATATGTGATTTAAATAATATTGAGCTATTGATATTTGAATCTAGTCCCTTCAATTATTTTTATAGTTTAGTCGTTCAAATTCAAGTCATTTCATACTTAGACCATTTTAAAATTTGAATATTTTTAGTTATAATCAAATTGATCTTATTTCAGAGTAAGTTCGGTTCTAATCGTTCGGGTTTCAAAATATTAACTTTCTCGACTCAACTCAGTTCGGTTCAGCTCAACTCGACTCGACTCGACTCGACTCGACTCGATTGTCCCAGGTTTTGATATAATCGTCATTAAGCTAAACACAAGCTCCCGCAAAAGCGCGTCTAAGCCGCCGTCATTAATCTTGACGGCTGCTGACACGACACGAAGATCACGCATTCTCTTCTGTTTGTCTTTCGCTCTCTGCATCTAAAGCAAAACAATCCCCAGTTTAGTTATGACAACAACTCCTTCCGATGATCTGAACCCAGAACCTCTCTACATTTCTCCCCATTTCTTCTATTCCTCTTATTTTGTAAGGATTTTTGCTTTAATAGTAGATCACAGGCTGAAGGAGGAGGAGGAGGAGGATGAACCGGAGAGCTCCGCCGCCGTCGGTCGCCTCTAGCCGCCTTCTCTGGCTGGTCTGGAAGCTCGTCGTCGCTCTCTCCGTCGCGCTCTGCCTCATCGCTCTCCTCCGCCTCCACTCCGTTTACCGCTTCGATGCACGCCAGACCAGAAGATCGCGGATTTCTCTCAACATTTTCGATGGACCCCCCAAGATCGCCTTTCTATTCATCGCCCGCAAAGACCTGCCTCTTGATTTCCTCTGGGGAACCTTTTTCAAGGTAAAGTTCGTTTATTTTTTTCCTTTTTGGTGTTCTGAATTTGCCCTAAAGTCCTGGACTTTCTTGGGTCCTCTACTATACTCTTCGTGTTGCAGAATGCTGACGTGGCGCGTTTCTCGATTTTCGTGCACTCAGCACCCGGTTTTGTCTTGGATGAGTCGACTTCACGCTCCCATTTCTTTTATGGAAGACAGTTGAACAATTCTATTCAGGTTTGCTGTTAGTTTCAGTTTGTTCTGTGACTCTCTTCTTAATTTGAAGTTCGTTTCTTTGTGGACAATGCTGATGCCCTTTAGTTTGTAGGTTCTTTGGGGTGAAGCAAGTATGATTGAAGCGGAAAGGTTGTTACTTGATAAAGCTCTTGAGGATTCTGCTAACCAAAGATTCATGTTTCTCTCTGATAGGTCTGTCTGTCTGTCTTTCAAGCTAATACTACAAAATAAGAAACTGCAATTCACTTGCGTTTATATCATGTATTGTGCAACGTTGTAACATTGATTCCTTCTTCTGTTGTTAACCATTTCCTATTTGATCCCGCAGTTGTGTTCCTCTGTACAACTTTAGCTACATTTACACATATTTGATGGCTTCTCCACGGAGTTTTGTGGACAGGTAGATGGTGTTCATCATATTAGGAGGTGCTAAGCACTGATTTTCCTTTATATCAGAACCTTTTAAAGTCGTTATACCGATATTGTTGTAAGCTTGGCTGGATCTTACAAGAGAACCGGTTTGTATTTGCAGTTTTAAAGAGGAAGAACGTTACCACCCAAAAATGTCACCGACAATACCAAAGTACAATTGGCGCAAAGGATCTCAGGTCATTTCTTGAACCCCCGTTTTTTGTTATCTCGGAATGAAACAAATGAACCATAGTGTTTGAGGTGTTATGTGGAGTGTTTATAAGTGTTTAAAGCTACCTCATAATTAATCGGTTTTCATCTCATTATTCCTATGATGATACGGTTTGAATTTCAGCTCATTATTCCTTCGAAAGAAGGTTGCGACAAGAAGGGCATCCGGTGTAAAATTTTGCCACTATCCTTTTGTATGAGTTTATAGTGTCAACTAATTTTTGACAATTAAATTGCGCTATTAATTTCATGCCACCGACCCCAACATAGTTGGGATTAAGGTGCTGATAATGATGATGATGTTAATCGGTTTTCTGGAGTGGCTTTGATCTTTTATGCGCATTAGTCATTCAGTTTGGCCATCATCTCTTGCTTAAACCTGTAACTGTTTGATGATGTAATGGTCTCCACTCTCCAGCCTTCAGAATTAGCAGCTTTAGGAATTTTAGTCCGAGTATGAGATCAGAGTGTTCAAGATGAAGCGGTTAATCATATGGTACTACGTAACTTTTGAAATATATTGCTCTTGTTATCTCAATTCTTTTCACAGTGGATTGCTGTTATCAGAAGCCATGCAGAAGTCATTGCTGATGATGACTTGGCTTTTCCCGTCTTCAAGAAATTGTGCAAGGTATTTAATGATCCGAAAATCTCAACTCATCTGTGAGCGGTCCATAGGAATCTTTTCATCTTCAATTAGCTGTTGTTTACATGTCATGAATTAGATTATGCATATCGTTGTTATATATTAAGAGGTAAATTGAATAAACGGGAACTTCGATTAATATTCAGATCAAGCGAAGTGCCTTCCTATAAATTTCTTGCTAGTTCTACTTGATTATATTTGGAGAAAAGTGCACTTGTAGTCTTGTAACTTTAATTCATGTATCACTTATGATTTAGAGTTCTAAGGTGTCAGTTAAACTTGAGAGGGCTCTGAGTTAGTGAATCTTGATCTGAAGCTTGTACTTTTCTTCGGATTTGCAGCGCAACCCTCCTTTGGATGATATCGCAAGTAAAAGGAAGCTGAAATTGGTAAGCATTCATATTATCTGTTGTTATAGTTGATCAACATAAATGTTCTTGTGCTATTAAAACATTGTAGATGATCTGTAAATCCCTATCATGTTTATTCATTCTGCATTTATACTTCATTGAGCAATGTTAGCTCGTAGAAGAAAGCTCTGTGCCTGTGGATAGTAGATTTGCCTTGAAAAGGAAATGCTTTTAACCTGAATCCATTACCTACTGCTGTTAAAAAGGCTTAATATGTTTTATTGCTTTGACAGGGCTCTCAAGCACTTCATAATTGTATACCAGATGAGCACTATGTGCAAACACTTTTCGCGGTAAGCCTGAATTCTTCATCTTTTTCATCTCCCTGTAAGTTTCAGATATTCTCAGAGAGTTGTGTTAAAGTGGAATATCCCACATGGTCAACATAAGGGATTAACCATTGCTATATAATATGATGAGATCTCTCCACCTATCGCCAATTGGTTTTGGATTGGATGCTTTAACATGGTATCAGAGCAGGCTGAAAAAGACCCCGATCATTGCACAAAAAAAAAGCCCAAAAATATCCACGTGTAGAGCGAAAAATCTAACCCACACGTGAGGGGTGTGTTAAAGTGGAACCGCACAAAAAAAGCTCAAAAATATCCATGTGTAGAACGAAAAATCTAACCTACACGTGAGAGGGTGTGTTAAA
>JBBYHH010000011.1:717178-728223 GCA_038382905.1 Daphne laureola | reverse complement strand
CAAATCACTATAGTTCGAGGTATTAAAGCGTAATTTAGCTTTGTTGGAATTCAGATATGATATTCTGGTTTTGTAATGTCCATGAAAAAACAAGAACACCTGGTATCTGATTTTCTAGGGTTTCTAGATTTGTTGACCATGATGATGGGTTGGAATTTGCAGATAGTTTCAAGCACACGGTTCTCTCTGCAGAGCTTCAAAGAATTGGAGATTTCAAGACACCAGCTCATGCTTTCACATTACAAGAGATGATTGTGGCTACTAACAACTTCAACCCTAATTGCCAACTCGGCGAAGGTGGATTCGGGCCTGTGTATAAAGGCTACATAGACAGCATTGATGAGGTACAAACTTCCTTTTCTCAACTGTGAAGTACAACTTTGCATCGAACAAAATTTTGCTCCAAACCGGCGTGGAGAGAAGTCTCATTCCTGCATACGGGCAGATCATTATTGATTCGTGTTACCACTATTTATTACGTGGTATGACAATCTATAGCCATCAACCAATAACAGCATGACATGTATGCAGGAAGGAGGACCTCCCCCCACCCGCGTAGTAGCAATTTGTTTTTCCCTTTTCACCTCTGCATGACTCGAATACATGTCGTTCTAATCATTAGTTAGATGTTCCTTCTCATAGTAATGATCTTATTTGTTATGTTTATAAACTCAGTCTATCATTGTTTTCTGCTGGTCAGGTTGTTGCAGTGAAGAAACTTGACCGGAAAGGAACGCAGGGAAGTAGAGAGTTCTTTTCTGAGGTTCTAATGTTGAGTCTGGTCCAGCATCAAAACCTTGTGAACCTCATTGGCTACTGTGCAGATGGGAACCAAAGAATTCTGGTGTATAAGTACATGGAAAATGGATCTTTGGAGCACCATCTTTTAGGTATGCACTCATGATCAAGAAACAGCAACTTTCTGTTGAATCCAGAACCTAAAGCTCCATACTTTATCTAGTTTCTGATGGTTTTCCTTTTTTTAACTGTGTTCTTCAGATTTAGCTCCTAATCACAAGCCTTTAGACTGGGATACTAGGATGAAGATAGCAAAAGGAGCTGCCAAGGGCCTAGAACATTTGCATGACTATTCCGAACACCCAATTATCTATAGAGACTTCAAGGCGTCGAATATACTGTTAGATGAAGAGTTCAACCCGAGATTATCAGATTTCGGGCTTGCCAAGTTAGGGCCAACAGGAGGAAAAGAGCATGTGTCTACAAGGGTCATGGGAACATACGGGTATTGCGCGCCAGAGTATGTAATGACGGGTCAGCTAACGAAGAAATCTGATGTGTACAGCTTCGGTGTTGTTTTCCTCGAGTTGATCACCGGTAGGAGGGTTATAGATACCGAAAGACCTTCGGAAGAACAGAACCTGATTGAATGGGCACAACCCTTGTTGAGGGACAAGCAGAAGTTCACAGTGATAGCAGACCCATTGCTTGAAGGGAAATACCCTACAAAGGGTCTGTATCAGGCACTTGCAGTTGCAGCTATGTGTCTTCAAGAGGATGCTGATACAAGGCCTTTGATTGGTGATGTTGTATCCGCGATCGAGTATCTTGCGCGTCACAATGACCAGGAGAAACTGGAGGAAGAAGCAACTAAAACTAGTAGTAGTAGTAGTACACATAATGAATCTTGCAGAGAAGAAAGTGCAAGCAAAGAAGAACAATTGTCTTTAGCCTGATGAAGTAAAGCCATTGATATGGTCTTACATGTGCATTTGTTTTTTCAGTAGTCTCTTTAAAAAGATCAAGTCTTTGATTATTAGAAATGAGCCATATTTTCCAAACCAGACAAAGATCAAGCCTTTGATTCACATATATGAAGAACAATTCATCCAATTAGCAGGACTCATTCATAGTTGAATACCTGGTTTTTTCAGTAGTCTCTTTAAAAAGATCAAATCTTTGATTACTAGAAATGAGCCATATTTTCCAAACCAGACAAAGATCAAGCCTTTGATTTACATATATGAAGAAAGCTTTCCAATTGAACTAAAAGATAAAGGGTACGTTTATTTATGGAAAAATTTCTAAGTTTTCATTTCTAATTTTCCTTTGTAAATATTTGATCATATAAGTAGTTTTCAAGTGATGGAAAACGTTGTTTTCCAAATATAAAAAAACTATAGTATTAAAATGGAATCGTTCAAACAAGGTTCACTAATTTAATACTAGAGTTTTTCAAAGTTTGAAAAATAATGTTTTTTCCATCGTTTAAAAGTTAGTTATATAATCAAACATTTACAAAATAAATTTAGAAATGAAAACTTGAAAAGTTTTCCACCAGTAAACGGACCCAAAATCTTTTGATGCTTTCAAGGTAGCTGTATGGAGAAATGTATAAACTTGAACAGATTGAAACAAAACAGAAGCTAAGTTTGGAAGTGATCAGTATCTTCCTTGAGGATTCTGTAACTGAATCCAGGAATCCCATTGAGAGATTCTGTCTCTGAAACTTCCACAACAGAACACATTCTGGGTAAGATTCCATTGTTGCCACTGCTTCCTCTTATTCTCTTCTTCCTTCTCCAGCCCATTCTCATCAAAGACCATAAACTAGGCTTTTCAACAGATCTTATGTTGCTGTTGTTGCAGCTGCCATGGGACTTGGTGAAAAACTCTATCTCCTTCCTCACAAGTGAGGCTACTGTTCCTCTTGTGCCTATTGCAACAGGAGCTGTTGCAGCCATTCTCTTTCTGTCCTCTTGTAATTTCTTTTGTATGATGAGAGATCAGAAGGGAATTTTCTTTGGAAATGGAGATTTTATTTTGGTCTTAATAAACTAAGGGTGGTCTCATTTTATATGCCTAAGTGGACAGCATGAGTTTCTGCATAATTGGAGGTCTAATTGTCTCCTGTGTTTATGTTTAAATCTAAAAGCAGTCCTACTTTTCTTTCTCAATTTGCAAATATATAAAAGGGACTAGGTCCAAAATTGTCACCAACATTTATCTTTTGGCATTTTTTTACCATTTTTCGGGGGAAAAAAAGGCTCTTGTTTGTCATCACCATTATAATTTGTGGTTTAAATTTATCATCATTGTTAAAATTATCTTACGTGCCGTGACAGAACCGTTACGGAAATCCAACTCTTTTACTCGGATTAATGGTAAAAAGGATCCAATAAACATATTGAGTTGTAATATTGGACCGACAAACTTAAGATACTTGTAAACGAGAGTCTTTTTATTAAGAAGTGGTAAAAAAGTTCCAAAAAACAATCATTGGTGGCAATTTTGCATCTTTTACCTATATAAAATTTCTTCATTTCTTACTCTCACTTTTTTTTTTGGTGCTTAGAGATACTACCTTCGTCCCAAATTGTTTTAAGCGTTTGACTTTTGATATTATATTTGACTCAAATAATTATTAGGAAAAATTTAATGAAAGAAATTAAAAAATTAAAATTTAGAAACTAGAAACTAGAGATATTGAATTATTATTTGCATATAAATTATTTAATTTTTTACATCAAAATAATGAAGAAAACAAATCATAGATTAAATGTTAAAAATGAAATGTTCAAATCTTTTTTGGACGGAGAGAGAGTATATAAGTGTAGGGTTATGAGTATTAATTGTGATTATGCTTTTGTTTTATGAAAATGATGAGGGTTAACTTTTACATTAGTTGAATTTATTTGATTCAAGTCTCTTTAGTTTTTAGGTTAAACTTCTTTTCCCATGCTTTGGACAGACAGCAAAAAATGAAAAACAAGAAAACGTGCTTTTCTTTTGAGTGCAATTGCATGGGGATGGGGTCGGTGGTGTTGATTTCTCATCTTATGCTCCTTTATAAATATGTCTATTCTGGAACAACAAACATTGTGGATGTTCAATTTTTTGATGCACGCAAAATTTAATTCACATTAAGCTGTATAACGTAGAAATTAATTAATAAATCTTTTATGAGAATAAAAAAGTCATCATAAGTTAATTCACATCTTATGTTAGCATTATTTGTGTTTATCAATCATCTTTTAAAGTATGTCTGGGCCACTGTATCGGGGCTTAGGCTGGCAAATTGCGGCTTCGGATCACCGATTCACAGTCCTAAGTTGCCGATTCGTGACATGGGCTTGCGATCTGGCAGCCTATGACCCTGATCTATAGTTTGATGGTGTTTTTTATGGTTTTGGGTATTTGGACAGTGAAATTTGAAAAAAATTAGGTAAAAAATTATTTGTAAAAACAATAAAAATTTTGGATAAAATTGAAAGAGTTTCATAAGTTTAAGGAATAAATTGCTAATTAGAAAATAATATTTTCCTAATTAACGAAAAACTTCACTGAAAAATAATGACGGGATCATAATATAACATAAAATCACAAATATAAAATTAAAATATGACGAATTCTTAAACATGACTAAATCAGGATATATATCAAAAGTAAAGGACTAAAAATAGGATTTAACCATTTTTAATATTACCATAATTTGTTTTTATATACATAGAGATAGATGATTGAGGATGGTGAAGACTGAACTCAAAATCTCCAGTTTATCTTGAGAATGATGGCCCGTTTGGCAACAATTTTTTTAAAAGTAGTTTTTACATTTTAAAAAATTATTTATGGGTAGAGTTTAGCGTTTAGTTGTAGCTGTTTGATCTTGATCATTAAAAAATTATCCAAAACACTATAATCTACAACTACTTAAAACAGTTATTGTCAAACGGGATCAATAACTACTAAACTACATCCTCACAACATATTACCATACCTTTAATAATACATGTGT
This sequence comes from Daphne laureola, assembly GCA_038382905.1. Taxonomy (NCBI): domain Eukaryota; kingdom Viridiplantae; phylum Streptophyta; class Magnoliopsida; order Malvales; family Thymelaeaceae; genus Daphne; species Daphne laureola. The sequence continues at coordinate 723,470 of JBBYHH010000011.1, read as the reverse complement.
AAAAGGGAGAGAAAAAAAAGAAGATGGTTTAGGAGAGATAGAATATGAGGGGGAAAATCAAAATAAAAAGGAATCATAGTAGATGAGATTTTAAAAAAAAAAAAAAATTACCGAAGGAGAAAGTCAATACGAGTATTGTATTGTACATGGGAGTGCCACAATTTTTTGAGTGGGCAAAGCACCATGGCCATTACCTAATTAGTACTTCATGAGTGGATTTTGGAGAGCGCTAAGAGCTTACGGCATTAGTGGTCATATTAGAGGTTTCAAAGTTGCACTTTTTAAAGTTAAAAAATGAGTTTTTTATCACATCTTTTTTATTAGTGATTTAGTACGTTTTTCACTAAAATTAATTCGGATCTCGTGTAAATTATGGAGAAGTGAATATTGTTTTTTCACGGTGAGTTATCCATCCAAACAGAGCCACATCTTCATCTTCTCCAATGGTCTCTCTCGAGCCGATCAACAGAGGCGAGGGACGGGGCACCTTCGCTGGACTTTCACGACAGACGACGGTGACGCGGCTCTGGCGCATGGCAACGAACCAAAAACCCATTATTCTCCGTCTTCTCGAATCGTCTCTTTTTCGAGCTTATCAACAGAGGCGAGAGGCGAGGGATGTGCATTTTCGTCAGACCTTCGCGACGGATGACAGTGACGCGGCTCTGGCGTAGTGGCAACGGATCGACGCCAGCGAACCAGAACCCTATGATTCTTTGTCTTCTCAAATCGCCCCTTTTTTAAGCCGATCAAAAGAGGCGAGGTGACGATGGTGACGCAGTTCGGGTGCGGTGGCAACAGATCGACATCAGCGAACCAGAACTCCTTGTCTGGCTGTGCGACACGAGCAGATCTCACGGAGCTTCAAAAGTTGCAGAACATGAATTAAAAGTTTAACTCATTTATGAATTTCTATATGATCCGGTGAATTACATTCTCTTACCTTTTAAGTTTGAAACCCTTATTGATCAAGAAAAATTCAGTTCCGAGAATAAGAGGCTATTGCATTAGTCATGAAAAACATGACAAGAGGCACCAGCTCTTTTCTTTATTTAATTACTTTGTCCCATCCAAATGGGTGGTCATTTTTCAATTACAAAACAAAGGATAAATAACAAACCATTTAAAATAGATGCAATATTTATTACTCCCTCACTCCCTAAACGTATTATTTCATTTCTTTTGTAATTACAAAGAAAGAAGACAAGATGGAGGTAGCAATTACTCTCTCTCTCCCATGAAGATTGTTCTATTTTTTTTTTATATTTCAAATTACAGTATTTAATTCAAAATTTAACTAAGATAAATAATAAGGAAAAAAAAATCTAAAAAATTTAGATTGTAAATTATAAAAAATATATGGATCATTTAACTTTACATATCTATGAATTCATAAAAATAAATCGTAAATTTAATACTGTGAAAACAGTAAAGAAAATGAACAATATTCGTAGGACGGAGGCAGTATTATTTATTACTGAAAAGTTGATCTATTTAACTTTCATATTTTGTATAGTATTGTCCGACTCAATTTTTTTAAGATAAATAGTAAACAAAAATTAAAAATATATGTTTAGAAAATTTATACTTTAAATTATGATATGAATGTAAATTATTTAATTTTATATATCAAAACATTCATAAAAATATATCATAAATTAAATATCTTAAAAACATCAAAACAAATTATTCAATTTTCATGACAGATGGAGTAGTAATGTAACTAATGTTATACAAAATCTGAAAATTTGACAAATTATCAGATTACCATTTTCTACTTTATAAATCGAAATGTTGAAAATTAAAATGTAGGTGACAATTTTCCCAAGACAGAGTTGAAGTATATCATATCATACACTTTGTTCCAAGACTCAAAACTGAATTAGTAACTCCTATTTCTGTAACACCATTGAACTCAACTAATTTCTCTTGTTCCTAATTTTCTCTATTACCTCCTATTATACGTTTCTTATCTTTTTTTTCTTCTTCTTTGTTCTTTGAATATCATACACACGTTATTGTTCACATGCAAGATGACATGAGTATCTTAGTTTCCTGTAAGCAGCAAGCGCATCTCGTAGAGCAGCATCCACCCTTGCACCTTCCTGAAACAACGAATCATACAAGTTACACACAAACCTCCCCACCTCTTCCTCTTCCTCGTCCCAGAAACCCGAAGAAAACGGGTGGCCGCCGTTCTTCTCGGCCTCGCTGTCTTCCCAGTCGCTCACCGGACTTCCGGGTTCAGTCTCTTCATCCTCACCCTCTTCTTCACCGATCTCGAACCTTGCGTTTTCGTAAGCATTGTATTCTCCTGACCCGAATGTAGTGGTCGGGATCTCTTGCGGCTCAACTGATGGGCATATAACGGCTTTCGCACCACCATCTAGGAATGCCTTGATTAAGCTCTGAGTAGGACCATATGTTCCTGTGCAGACTATGATCCGGTCTCTCCAAGCCCCGATCTATGTATTGAAAGATAATGAGTTTTGAGAGAATTTGTGCCATTTTCTTATAATATTCCAAGAAAGTAAAATAATACATACCATCCATCGAACATCATCGGGTGTCATGTGCATAGAGGGTACGGTTCTCCGGAACATATATGCTGCAACTTCTTGATCATCTTCCATGACCTTTTTATGATGGTATCATGCAAAAGACATAAGTTTCCTAGGTTGGTAATTTGGTATCATGCAAATGGAAAGGAGAAGGATGGTTACCTGGGTTTGTCGTCCAACGTATCGATGAACAATGTTGCCTACTTGGAAATATGGTCTGAAACGAATAAGATCAGCAATAGTTGATATATTTGCTAAAGTTGCAGCACCCTTCTTATTGTTGTGGCTCCGCATTACGGGCAACATGCTGTACTTGACACTTTGTAGAAACTTGTCAGCAAGTTCTCCGGGTTCAGCAACCACAAACACATCATTGTGCCAACTGGTGACAGAAAGCAACAAGCAGCTCAGATGCTATGCCTGAAACTAAATACCCAAAATTTTAAGGAACAAGGAAGAGATTTCCAGACCTCAATATAGAACCAACCATGTCATTCTGAAGAGCCAAATGTATAACGCCAACTTGTGGAAGATTTTGCAACTTTTCATGCAATGACCTGACAGGCAAGGATAGTTTCCTATGTCCTGGTGGAGAGCTTGGGGGTGAAGTGACTATTTTTCTGGGCTGTGTTCCATCTAGATTTAAAGGTGGAACCATGTCAATTCTTCCAAGCCTCTGTGACCCGGTATCTGGACTGAATAGAAGAGGACTTGAAGGAAAACTTCCTGTTATAAGGGGTGAGGCAAATGGTGTCGGAAGTGCTGTTGCCGATTCCATCTTAAAAATTCCTGATATCCCATGCATTGAATTTACCCTTATTCCATTATGTGCACAAAAAGACTCGAGTGTTCGAGCATGGTGCACAACTCTTCCTGAATCAGGACTATGTAGTGCTTCAACAAGTAACACATTACGTCTCCACCCGAGTGACGGACTGTTCTCATCTGATTTAGGAGAAGAGGCACAAGTTATAAATCCAACAAGACATCCATATATATATACTCATATAACAGTGAGACAATATGAGAGAAATATACCAGCAATTGATGCCTTTGGCCCAGAAAAATTATGAGACCTTGAAAACTTGTCATCCTGTGCAAAAGGAATAAGAAGCCTCTCACATGCATTCTTGAAAGGCTCTGAATTGGCTAGAATGTATTCATCCACACATGCTTCTAATTTTTGCCATACTGTTGGATCAGTTTCATCAAGTTCCATATCGCAGCGATCGTCAACTACAGCAGAGATGATACAGAGCAAAGAGAATTTTAATGTCATTTGACAACGAAAATACTTAACTACATCTGTCTGTGGAATAGAGTTGATGATGCCACCCTCGCAGGTTTCAAAAAGGTCCATGCTCTGCATGCAATAACCATAAAAATGAATCATACCAGGGTTGAAGCGATAATACTGCATTTCTGGAAGCATCGGCAACAAAGTGCTTAAAGCTTCCTCTACACGATCGACAGAGCATGCACTTTCAATCAGCACCTGCCCAGTGTCCAGGTAACGCCAACCACCTTTTCGAGCCTAAAACAAGGATACACAGAATAAACAAACACCTGGAGATAGAGAGAGATACACACATATAACAGGAGGGTCAAAACAAAAGAATAATCAACTTTGGTTGCATCTACCCTTCAATTTCATTCAGACAACTTTCACTATAGTAAGAACAAATAATTCCAAATTATTTGAACTGGCAAAGAAACCTCATGAATACTTGAGACTCAAACAACAAAAAAGGAATAATTGTGACTAGTAATGATCTAATATGGAAACAAATTGCCAAAATTGAGAATCAGAATTAAGTTCCCAAGTAAACCAAAGGTGTAGCCTTACTCATTTTTTTTTTTTAAAAAAAAAACAAAGGTGTAAGCCAGTATCAAACTGAGGGTGTAATGACAATTCTGTCATTCCACAAGAAGACTGACAATGAAGCAATTACCTTTGTTGGAATAGAACCACAACCGATGGACACTAAGCAATCAATTTTAGTATCAGGCCACAAAAGTTGTGCTTCTCTAACAGCAAATATTGTAGGATTATTTGCCACTATAGCACCATCTTGCCAGCGGTATGAATCTAGCAAAATGATATCAATGCAAATATCAGGCAACATCAATAAAATATTTCTCTTTTTAGTCTTTGTGTTAATAGCACAGAAAATTACCATCAGAGAAGTCATCAAGATAGTAAGGAGCAGCTGATGACGCTCTTATAGCCTTCCATATGTGATGCTTACAACTTCCAATAAAAGCGCCTCTTTTGCATCCAACTTGAGCACCTGTAGTAGGGAAGCCATGCATAGTCGATCCTGGACTTTCTGGAACAGCAGAAGGCACCTCTAGTGTTCCCACAGGGTACTGCTCGTTGAGGAGAAAAAAAGAGATGCATAAAGAAGACTACTATCAAGCATCACCAATATAATTGACTGCTTCATACATCTACCATAGTGGAGTATAACATTAATATTAAGTTAAAAATAGAAAAGAGATGATGGTCTAATGAATTGTGTAGACCTGATAATTGCGAAATATAAATGGTTGAGCTGGCATCACGCTGACCAATGTTGAGACTACAAATACTTTAGGGATGTTTTTAACAGCTGACTCAATCATCAGATCCCCATCCTCATCAGCACACATCTCCTTTAACAACCTCTCAAACTGATCTGCACTATGCTGCAAATTGATGGGTTATTTTGCATTTAAGACAAAGGTTCCAGAAAACTGAGGAAGAATTACAAAGGTTTATACTGTTAAGAGACATACATGCATAGTTCGTACATACATAAATACATACAGATGTACCTTAGATCCATGTACCACAACCCTAAAACTCTGTGATGAGCTCTTATAAAGCTGATCCAACTTTTCTCTCCAAGTAGCAGTTTCATTGTCTTTGGGCCCAGGTTCAGTGAAAACAAGTTTTCCTGCAATTCCAAATTATATAAAAGCATATCCAAATGCAAGTATAATGAGAAACAATTTTCTTGTGAAGCAACCCACCAAGATTTTTGTATATTTCTTCACACTGGTCTAATGTCATTAATTTTATACCAAGTGCTACAGCTAGCATGCCACCAGTTGATGTCCCACATATTAGATCAAACAACTCATGGATCCGCCTTCCAGTTCCTTTCTCAATTTCCTTAAGGACCCGAACAGTTGCCAGACCTTTCATGCCTCCTCCGTCCATTGAGAGTATGCGCAATCCTTGTTTTTGGATTTGCCTTGCTTTTAGAGCACGTCTTAAGTATTCATTTTCTCCTAAAAAACAAAAGAAGAAACCCAGTAGAGCTTTTAGTTAGTAACAACCAGGTAGATAGAGTTTCCAAACAGCCTTAAAAATGCTTAAAATTTTAAACACTAATCAGTCACTAACAAACAGTAAGAACACACCAAAAACAGCTAAAGCACGGGCTGCTGCTTTATTGACATGCACTTGAGGTGTTGCCGTCAAATGCATCAGCAGGTCCTTCAAACTTTCAGAAGTTACAAGAATCCGACGATTCTCAGAAGAGAAGGCCAAATTTCCAACAGCTAGTAGAGCTAATCTTTGAACCTGATGAAAGATAAAATACTTAGGTAACAATGGATATTGCAATGCAGCTAAGCTAAGATATGATACTTGCCTCTGTATTTTTGTGGGCACATAACTGTTTCAGTGATTTTAGGACATCCTTTGTTAACATCTTCTGAGACACAGAATCAGAAGCAAAAGC
>JBBYHH010000011.1:682594-700616 GCA_038382905.1 Daphne laureola | reverse complement strand
ATTACCCCATGACGAAGAAGTAAAAAAAAAAAAAAACTTGTATATCCCTAATTTACCATAAACTTCTAGACAACCAAGATTGATAGATAGAGAAATAAGTGTTCCAAAAGCTTTCATTTGCCTCCCTGGTAATTAATTTCTGAAGTTTCATTACAATATTCTTAATGGAACTATTTTTTCAAAATTTTATAGGTGAGATCTCATTTTTCATTTTGACTAAGACCCATAAAATGTCATGAACGACACTCAGCCTACTTTGAGTCGAGCTAGAGCCTAACATATTAGGGTCGAACAATTCAATCTCGAGCCCGAGTAGTACGGAGAAGCGAACGGGCCGAGCTCGAGCTTAAAGGGTTCGGGCTCGGCCCGACCCATTTACACCCCTAGCCACTCTAGTTGGAGAAAAGATGGTCAAATGACCTTTATCAGCCTCCTACTATGCATAATTTCTATTCAGGTCATAATATTTCTTCATGTTATCATACAAATCTTAAAATTTTAAAAAAATGTTAAACATTAGTCTAAAACAATTAAACAAAATAAGTTAGTTTCTCCTAACAAATAAGAGTGTTAAAATTTTATAAAATCGCAACGGATAAAAAATAGTTGAAATATTTCTTCATTTAATTTATTTTTTTATATATAATTGTTACACTTTCAATATTTAAATGAATTACGACTTTATACTTAGATTAAATTATTCGTATCGTTACATATTATCTAATACTCTCTCCGTCCCTAAAAGATTGTATAATTTATTTTAACAGTTTCATTGTATTTAATCTATGATTTATTTTCATATATTTTTAGATATTGAAAACTTGAAAATTCATTTGGAAACCATTATTTGATATCCAAATTTTCTAAATATACTTTTTTTTTATATTATTTATTTTTATTAAAAATTGAATCAAATATTAAATATTGAAATAGTAAGGTCAAATTATACAATTTTTTTAGGATGAAAGGAGTATAATGTATTCCCCTCCTCCCCCCACACTTCTTGTTATAGAACTCTATGGGTATATAATGTGAAAAAAATTAAAATTACTGGGCTTTTGTGTGTGTTGAGAATAAGACTTAAGAAGTAAGAAAAGAAAATTGGTTCCCAAATACTAAAATTCTTGTGTCCGTCACTGAACTGACTGTGGGGTCAAGATTAATTAGGACCATTTGTTTGATTGTGGGTTAGGGATTAATTAGGACCATCTACTTTCCACACTGTTAGTATTTTGACGACTTTATACGCTTAAAGATGTTTCATTTTTTTTGCTGTTTTAAGTTGTGGTATTTAACTTAAAATTTAATTAAGATAAATAATAAAAAAAATAAAAATATATATATCTAAAAATTTTAAATTATAAATTATAAAAAATATATGATAGTGTGAAAATAATAATAATAAAAAAACAATCTTTATCAATCTGAGGAAGAAGTACATGATCAAACTTGTAAACTTTGCTAGTTCATTGACAAAATGGAGCATCCAAACTTGTAAATTATAATGTTTTTTCCAATATGAGTGGGGCATGACAAGAACAAAGTAGAGGCCCAATAATCAAATTACCAACCAATCTTTCACCAACAGAAACAGGTAGAAGATAAGTAGTTGGGGGCCCATTTACCTAGATTAGACATACACGATAAGTATGAGTGGAGTATTTATTTATTTATTTATTTTAAGAATTTTGTAGAAAATGGTAATTTAATATTTATCTAATGAAAGACACGTATGATTTTGTTTTTATTACGGAAAAACTGATAGTTTAATACCTGCTACTTACAATGTAGCTATGATTTTAAAAAATATTGTTAAATAAATGTGTAGAAAAATTATAAGGGGTAAATAAAGATTTTAAATTTAAGAGAATAGTAGTAGTACCTAAGAGGGGAAGTGTATAAGTTATATCGTCAGAAACGTCACCAGTGATTTTTAAATATATGTTACTTTCTCCGTTCTAATTTTTTTTGAACATTTTAATATTGAACAAAATTAAAATTGAGAAAAAAATTTCTTTTAATTTTCATATATTATCATTTTTTATATTATACGATGTTTTTAAACACAAACCAAGAAAAAAGTATCAAAATCAACTACAAAATCGAATCATCCAATACAAAAAAAAAAAAAAGTTAGAAAATTGAAGATGAAAAACATAGATTTAGAAATAAAGAAATGATAATAGTTATACTTATGAGGATATTTATAGAAATCTTGAGTTCGAGTTTCTCATATCTCCAACTCTAACTCTCTATTCCATTTATAAAATAATAATAATAATAAATTAATTAATTAATCATTTTAATTATATTTCAGTATTTTAAGATATTATTTAGTATTGTAAAACTTTATCTTTTTTTAACATAGTGTCCTAAAACTTTTAGAATAAATGAAATATAATAATATAAAAAATATAGGAAGTCTATTAAAGAAATTAAAGTAATTTATCTATAAATTATAGTATACTACATATACATACAATTTGAGGGAAAAGATGGTCCATGGACCCTCCTTTCATGCAGGTAGGTCGCCTCTGAACGTCACCATGCTTATCAGTGATGGAGTCAAGATTTTAAATTTGGGAGAGTTAATAATTGACAAAAAATAAAATTATATGTTAATGAAAACATATTTTTTAAAAGATTAATATCATATTAGGATAAATTAATATGATATAAAAAATTTATCATAAATATATATGTTTATTTAAAAAATTTGAATAAAACATGACATTTTTTTATATCGAAGAATTAGATTAATTAATAAAATCTAATTAAAAAATTAATTTTCAATATATAATTTAATAAACATAAAAAAATATTAATTATTATCTCAATTAATATATTAATATTAATATATATTTATTAATTTGTAGAAATTTTGGAGGGAACGTGGCTGCACCACTGATGCTCATCAAAGTCCTAATCTTGATTAATGTGTAATATGGTGGGTTTTATACTTCCTTCCTCTCACAAAGATTACACTATTTATTTATTATTTTTATAATATTTAATTTATAATTTATTTTTATAAAATTATAAAAATGTAAAATTAAATAATTCATATATTTATTATAATTTACAATCTAATATTTTTAAATATATATTTTTTGATTTTTTTTTACTGTTTATTTTAGTTAAATTTTGAGTGAAACACTGCAACTTAAAACAGTAAAAGAAATTATGTAATTTTTGTGGGACGAGGGAGTACCAATAAAGAATTACTAGGACCGCTATTTTTCGTTTTATTTTTTTTGTACTGAATACTTGTTCTATTGATCAATATTTTTGTGGACATTTGTAAGAGATTTCAGGTTGGAGTCTTTGGTATCCTTAATCTCTTACCCTATTTGTATATAAAAAAAAAAAAGGACTGCTACTTACTCCCTTCATCCAAAATATAATAAAACGTTTGATTTTTAATATTCATTTAACTTCAATTTATTTACATTATTTTAAAATAAAAAAAATATAAAAAAAATATATTTATAAAATAGACACATGAAATTATCTATTTTTCATTAATAAATCATCCTGTAAAAAATTAAACACATATGAAATACTTTATTTTTAATATCTAAATATTTATAAAATAAAATTATAAATTAAATATTATAAAATTATTAAATTAAATGATTCAAATTTTAAGGGACGGATCCCTTGCAATTTTCCATCTTACAAACATCACATCATTTTCAAATAGGTTAACCGAATTCTCCAAAATTATCATATTTGAGTTCTCTAATCTCAAATTCAAAACCATGCTACTTTTTTGCAGCTTTTTCCTGGCTTGAACAGACTCAAGAACACACGTAACCTGAACTTCAATTTCATGAACATCATTAAGAGCACCATGATTGGACCTTGTTTTTTAAAATTTTCATCTCAAATTACTTTCTTTCTCTTTCTTTTTAAATTTAAATTTGTGTCACTTTTTTACTACTTATTTGTTGTGTCAAACGCAACCCTAGTGGTTGTATTTAAAGATATCCAACTCTATATTATAATATGAGCAATTGTTTTGTTTTGTTTTGTTTTATCAGCTTCTTCTCTTCAGTTTCTTGTTGCAGGTCTACAAGATTTTGTTTTCTTCTATTTTTAAAGAAACCCTCCTTCTCTCATTGTTCTCTTCCTTGCAAGGAAACAATCAACAACCCATGGCTGTTCCTTGCTCCTTTTATCCCAATATTTCTGTCAGAAGCTCATTCTCAGGTGTTACAAATGTGAGCCACAGGAGATTTCTGATGCAAAAAGATGGTCAATTTGTGTGCAGGAAAGCTGCAGATAGTCTTCAGATCAGATGTTCCCCAAGGGACAAGGTCAACAACCTCTCTCCTCTATTTTCTTTTCTTCTCACTCCAAACAAAGTCCATTGTTCACCTTCTTCTTTGCAAAAAGAAAGAAACTTTCCTGTTAAAGTAGAAATATTTTCACAGGTTTTTGAAGATCAGTCAGTGGGCATCATCTGTTACAGAGAAGAAAATGGAGAGATTGTTTGTGAGGGATATGATGAAGGCCCTCGTTTGCAGCAACAAGTCTCCAGAACAGCTTTTCATCTAAGGTGAAGTTGTAACTCCATCCAAGACCCCCAAAAAAAAAACAAAAAAAAAGTTCAAATCTTTTGAGACCATGCCAAATATCAGATTAAATTGAGTAGTAGAATGATCATGCTCTGAATTGCTTCATCTTGAATGGCTGTAACTTTGTGTTTTTCAGGGATTCTGAGATCCTTGACCTTCTTCAAAAGAACTGGCTGCAAATTGCCAATGGTGATGGAATTTCCATTGCAGAGGAATTCAAGTGGAATGGCTTTTACTAACAAAATTTCCACTAAAAAAATGGGTCTATATATAATCCTACTGCCAATGTTCAATACATTCTCTATAATGAATGATTATAAGTGCTTTATGCATATAGTAATATAGTATAAATCATCAAACTTGTCATATATATATATGTATATATTTTTTTTCTTTCTGACTTTCCCCTTCAATGATTCATCAGAAAATCAATCAGCAACAAAATTTTATATACATGTAGGCAAAGGCATGGCAATGAATACTTTGGACAGACATTTTTCTGGGGAGGTGGAAGGGAACCTCTAAACCTAAACTTCCATGGCTATAAATAACAACTAGTCCTTACAAAAGAATGAAAGAATCGAAAAACAGCGAATGGGATTATTATACTAACAACTGTACAATTCAAGACTCTGTCTGTCTGTCTGTATGTCTGTCTGTATCATTATTATTATTGTTCTGTTGAGGCCCGTCCACCTTCTTCGCAGGTAGACCACTGATCTGGGATCATCAAGAAGTAGGTAGTCATTGCTTTCCTGAACCTTTTCTTGTACTGCTTCGGTGAAATCACGGTCGGGGGCGTGTTCTTCGGTCCTCCCAGGATGCCGGAAGCTTTCACCCATGTCTCTAGATGCTTGTCCCAGGTATACTGTCTAATGAAATCAATGATCCCAAGGACCAGCTCATGCTTCTCTTCATCCACCCCAACCAGCAGTGAGTAGTCCATTACATCAACTGACTGCACACAAAGAGGCTAATGATGAGTTGAGATCAAAATAGATCATAAAAGCAAGTTGAATACCAGATAGATGATCATAAGAACTTACAGCAAGAAAAGCGGTGTCGTTCCAAACCGCTCTTTCCAGTATTCGCTTTGCCTTGTTCCCGACAAAGATGGGAGAAGTTGGCATTGCTTCGATTAAGTTCTGATCCAGCAGCACTTTGTTCTTTCCACTCGAATCTGCATTATACCGAGATCTAGAAGATCCTTTCAGATCATACAGCCGCACAACATTCCTCCTAAATAGGAGATTCTCCATCACCAGAACATCCATTTTCGACTCTTTCGTGCCTTTAAGTTGCTTTATTGCTATCTTCAAGGAAAAAAGACAAACAGTGAGCAAAATGAGGTAAGCTGACAGACAGAGAATGTTCTGAATGATGAAAAGAAGCAAGCAAGTTATAATCTTTGCATTTTCAACCAGCTTAATCAGCCTCAGAGCATTAGGAGCACCTGATAAATCCCAAGAATCTTTGCTAGGCATGTTGGGCTGTGTGTTGTGATCGACTCCATTAAGTACCTGAAATATACAGGCGCGCATCTTATAAACGATTCCAGTTCTGTCTTTGTAACTTGTTTGACGATAAACCGATCATCCAAGGTCTTTGCGAAGAATACGTTGCTCTTGCCTCCTTGTGCCCCCCACTTTCTACAACGACTAAGGGACCTGACGAAATCCAGCTCCGGGCAACATAACCTCCTCAATGCTTCAAACTGCTTAGCAAAGTAGAACGTTACGGAGTATTTTACTTTACCGAGGAGGACATCATCTCCAAAGGAAACCCTGGGATGAGACCCTTTTGTCCTTGAGTCAGGGTCTCCGTGCAGGGGATTCCTAGATCCGCCACCCATACTATGTTCATCCGCTGATGGCAAATTCCTACGAGGAGTTGAGATTGTCTCATCAGAAGGTTGATGGTGCATCAAGTCAGATGCAGGCACCGAGGTCACTGAATCCCCGTATTCTCTATGCCTGTCCCCATCATCACCCAAATAACACTGATATTCTGGGGTTAATAAAGCATAAGATACAATACTTGTGGGTTCATCATCATAAACTGGGATAACTGTTTCATTCAGACATGCTGGCAAAAGCAACCTAGAACCAGCTTGCAACTCTAATTCCCGGAAAGATGAAACGTAGACCGGACTATAATCACCAAGTTCGTCCAACTTTTTGGTGTTTGCTAAGATGTTCTTGTTCAATGAACGGTATAAGCTTAGAAAAGGTATTCCTATCCAGCTTACAGCATCTTCCACATTTTCGGACTTGGTGGACAAAGCTTGTGAAGGTGAATGCACAACTTTGAGCCCAGTTCGGTCTTCAGCAAGGTGTTGTGATTCTTGTGAATCTACACATTCTGCTTCTGTTGCTACATGAGAGAGGTCTCCAACAGCAGACTCGGAAAGTGAGGATGAACGGTACTTCCGTATTGTTGTTCCTATGTTATATTCCCCAGTCCATGCAGCATCAAGTGTTTCAGATAGTTGATCAATTACTGGAAACTGGCCATCTGACAGAACCCTTCGAAAACTTCCCGAGCTTTCAATATTTTCTGATCGATCATACATGCTTTGAGTAGCAGCAAGACTAGCTTCATCTTCTTCTTCTCCATGATTTGCGCCTTCGCTCATGGCTCGGTTGTGATCAAATGCATGAGACTGGTTAACACTGCCATCACAAGTTTCTTCTAATCCCTGACCGCTATCCGTCTTTAAAGTGTCGTGAGTAGGTACCTTTGCAGGCTCCGCTAGGATACTAACGTAACTAATCTCATTGACCTTCTCAGTTCCAGCTAGTTTTTTATGAGTTTCTGAATCTGAACAGGTCATGCAATCTTGGCTGCTGGAGTTAACTGCACTGGCTGCATTTATCAGGCGATGATCCCATACATAAGATTGAAAGAGTAATTGTCTACGCAGTCGATTGATATCAAGAATATCAATTACTGGTTGCATTTCTCTAACTTCTTTATGCAATGCCTTCTGCAGTGATTCCTAAGTTAAGAGAAAGATAATTAGGATTCATAGCTAACAGAGGACGGTAAGTAACATGTCATGTTTTCGCATCCGATGGATACTTTATTTCACTTTTTAGTTGCCAATGAATTTTGAAATTTCAAGTTTTAATTTTTTATTTTATAAAAATAAACCTTGATGCATTTAGCAAGAATACATGGAACTAGTAAAACACAAACAAATAGCATTACGGAGTGTAACAATATAACGCTGTAAAATACAAGGATCAGTGCATTTCAACTATTTTAGGATTAAGGAACCTTAAGCTCTGATTTCTGCTATGACTAATTAAGCCTGATAAAATGGTCATCAATAATAGAGAACAGTCAAGCTCAAAGAATAATGGGATATATACTTCCTTACCTCGAATTCATCCTTTTCCTTTTGTACCATTCCTAGTAATTCAGCAATTTGATGCATTGATTCATGCATCTCCATAGCACAATCACAAGCATGTCTGCCAAACTTCTTTTCTGCAATTTTCTGCAGAGCATTACGAATCTCGGAAAATAGTAATTCTGCCCGATCATTCACCTGCTAGAAATCAAGCAATTGTGTATCAAGAAACTGCAGTACGATATCAATGAACTGTCTACCAAAAAAAATTTAAAACACGAAATACAAAAATCACTTGCCTCGCCTGTTTCTTTTTTGATCCACTCCTGATTCCCATAATCAAAATCAAGCTTTGAGGGAGGAAGGAATACAGAATAAACTGATATTGATACATAACGAAAGCAGGCAACCATGTTCCCAAACCTGAACATTTTGTTAATCATCAAACAGAGAGATTATACATTGATAATATTCTTCCAAACAAGACACAAGTTTTATCAGCAGGTGTGATTCTATAGTTCAATCTAATTAGATACTTTGTTCGAATATAGCAGTAGGCACAACTCTAAAAGTATGCCATCATGTAGTGAATATTACAGAGTAATTATGAAGAAGGTTGACTTCAAATCATATGAGTTAATTTTCAATCAAAACCCACATTTAACACTTTAAGGCAAAAGGCAGCTCTGCGGAGGCGTTATTTTTTGCTTTTTCTACACTTCATAGCATGTTAGATGTATTTTTTTTTAGAAGAACATGAGAGGATGACAAGTTACCCATAGAAACGAAGACAATCTCTTTGAAGAGAATGGCCACAAGTTGCTACCCTGCTAGCAGCTGCATTATTTGAAAAACTGAGCTCCAAAAATTTTCCGAACGATAATCCCCAAGCTGCATCAGACATCACTATCCTCCGAGTAGCAGGTGGAAATCCATTGGTCCTTGGACACCGCAGGCATCTGTGCCACATCCATATCTTACCGTCTTTTTCACCTGGTAATAACACCTCAGGGAGCTTCTTAACAGATATGGTGAGGGTGCCTTGTCGATGAGTGTAGCAATGAATGTGTGCCTCTGCTGGCATGGCGCAAGAATTGCATCGATAAGTCTACAAGATAGGAAGCGGTTCAGTCTAGATTCTTCAGAAGTTATGAAAGTTTTGTGGAATTTTTTGTGTGTGAGAGAGAGAGAGTACCTGATCAAATAGATTGTCCCTTAAGAATCTACCTAGAGGTTTATCGAAGCTGCCATAGTACTTAATTCTGAAGAGATGAGACCTTTCGCATACAGTACCTTTCCACACACACCGCGAAGATAAGGAAACCAAAATACTCTGTTGGTCAGAAGGAGATGGAGGAAACTCTTCCTTCGCTGTTCCTGCTTCAGGAAAACTATTACATTCTTGCTGCATACTTGATACATCTAGATCAATTTGTGTGGCTACAACTCCTGAAGTATGATCATTTTGATCACCATTATCCACAAAAGACAGTCTCCGGTCTTGTAAAGGAGAAACACTTTGATTGGCATTGGTGCTATCTACCATGATATTTGACCCATTGTTTGAAACAGAAACTTCAAGCTTCTCATTGGATTCCATAGAATCTTTCCTACTGATTTTTTCTGGGATATTTTTCTCTGGTGAACCAGATGAAAAGTGGGCGATTGGATCAGTTTGATTTAAAGTGGGCTGTTTACAAGGTTTTGGACCACGCGGTAAACCAGGGGGGGCTTGCCCCACTTCAGTTTCCTGAGTAGGTTCCTTCATGAGTGATAACATCGATCCTTCAATAGGAACGCTATTGGATCTTTCTGGTTTACTACCGCCTAGGGGTCCTTGAGACTTTTCATTAGCAGAAACGGTAAAACCAGGAATTGTCGATATGGACCTCTGTATGGTTGTAGTTTTATCTGGAAATGCTACAGGGATTTGAGAATTTGAAGGAAACTCTGGTACTGATGCTCCTTCATCAGCAAGGAACGAAGTCTCTAGGGCCAAGTGATAGGCTGCAAAAACTCCATATTGGACCACATGCTTCACCTTTTTCAGTTCATTTTGGTTTGCACCTTTAAGCAAAATCTGAAGCAAAGAGAAAGTAGAAAAGAGAAACTTCAACACATATACAGAAGAAAAGAAATGAAAGCGAAATCTGAAGAAACCAATAATACCACTAGGCCTGTGACCAATAATACCTTATCCAGCATAATTAATAATCTATGCTTGTATTGGTAATTAGTCCTACATTGAGTGTTTGTGATTGTTCTTTTTCTTCTATTTTCTTATCAGTTTCGACATTCAAAAATGACAAATTGTTAGCTTAGACATTGACAACTTACAGTAAAACCCAGGGGCTTTGGGCAACCTTCAAAAAACATTAATGTCCTGATGGATCTTTTCCCTTCCTGTCCATCAATACCGAGATCTTCAAGAAATCTTTCCACATGAAACTTCTCACAGTAGCCTAGCTTCGGGGAAGAAAGATGATCTACCGAAGGAACAATTTGGCCACCTGTACAGCGTGCTATGCGCTCCAGTAGTGCCTTCTTGATATTGAGAACAAGAGGTATCCCTTTTTCAAGAAGGTAATCCTGTGCAAAGCGAGACACAGACTTCTCTACTAGAAGTACATCTGGATGGTGTGCATCTATCTTTGCTACTGCCACTTTTAAATGGTCTATTTCCTGGTTACAGCCCGAAAACAAAAGGAAAATATAAGGAACGAGATAAACCATATGCAAAAACTGTGTCTTGCACAGATATAATTGACTAATATACAGAAAAAATGAACAACAAAGCAAGGAACACCTGCTTCAAGAGAGTGTCAAAGCTTGACAATCGGTTTGCAACTCGGTGATACTCAAGACCACCTCCAAGGATTAGCAAACGAGGTTTATCTAGTTTTGAAGTCATTCGCCGATGAGCTATGTTTTTCTTGCAGACAACACCCTTTACCACCATACTAGAAGCAACGAGAGAAAATAATAGCATTAACAACCAGATGAAATCTCCAATCACAAAGTAAACTATTAAAAAAGCATCACTCTAGCCCCTAAAACTGAGAAAAAAAATTGTAATCATATAGAAGAAAATAGAGATCCAAAAAATTTGGTCTAGTCTGGTAAGGAAATGCTAAGCTTCTGGCATATTGTTACTTCTGTTTTCAAGCATGTGAAAATCCGTGGCCATTTCACATTATGCAATATTTCGATCCGAAGTTAACTACTTACTGGCAATTAATGAGGATTTTATATTCTTCTGTGGCACGCTAAACTTATACTCCGTACTGGATTCATTAAAATGAAATCCAATTCCAGCAAAAGCTTTTGGTCAAATTTTCTACTGATTCCCTACTTCAATTTCCGAAAACCTAACAGTGGCATATCTTCAATGCTTTCGTGGATGAGATACAAATTAAAAGAACAAAAGACGGAGTTCAACATATGTGCATGGTTCCATAATGACAAGTGCTAAGCTTCTGGCATATTGTTATTTCTGTGTTCAGAATCTCTGTAATAATGACAAGTTGGCAAGCATGTGAAAATCTGTGGCCATTTCACATTATGAAATATTTCGACACGAAGTTAACTACTTACTGTCAATTAATGAGGATTTTATATTCTTCTGTGGCATCCTAAACTTATACTCCGTACTAGATTCATTAAAATGAAATCCAATTCCAGCAAAAGCTTTTGCTCAAATTTTCTACTGATTCCACTACTTCAATTTACAAAAACCTAACAGCAGCATATCTTCAATACTTTTGTGGATGAGATACAAATTAAAAGAACAAAAGTCGGAGTTCATCATATGTGCATGGTTCCATAAGAATTGTGCAAAACTTACCTCTCAGACCGGCACCCTGAAGCTATGCATTTTACCTTGACATATCCCCCAGGGTCCATCCCGCCACCAATGCTCATGTCTGGCTTCAATAATGTAGCAGCCTCCCATGAAAGCGCTGTGATGATCTCCAACCAACCCTCTTCATTAGCTTCACTATCGACAGGAAGGTTCTCAACCTGTAATAACTGAGCAACCAGAGCCCTAAAATGCCCATCAACCATATTACACCTAGCTGACTTAGGCTCCTCACTTGACCTATCACTACCATTACAGTCACCACTTCCCATGCTGCTTGAACTGTGCATGCATCCCCATTCCCCTGTAGCATCTCCATCATCATCATCATAGAAAAGAGCACCTTCCCTCTCATCATCCACATCTTCTGGTTCAGGAGGCAGCCAGAGAAGTCCATTATTCTCAAAATCAACTGGCTCAGCATCAACTTCTGCTGCAGCATACAAAGAGGATGATGCTTCACATTCATCTCCGTCGTTTCCATCTTTCTTTTCTACTTGTTGAATTGCATCCCGACCAGGTGAATGGAAATCATAAGTCAAAGGAGAGCTGCTAAAGCTTTTCGAATCAGTATTATCTCTATCACGGTGAGAGCTAGGTGACCCATCATTTGTCCCATTAAACTCAACCGGACCAAAGTAACTGTTCTCTAACAAAAGACGCTTGGCCTCTAATTCAGACGGACAGACACTGTATTCATCATCTTCATCTTCACTCCTGAACCAAAAAAACATAAAAGGACAATTGACTTATATGATAGCAGTCATGGTTCCTCTCAAATGAGTAATGAAAGCAATGATATGTTCTGCTATTGCTTCCTTTATTTGTCAAACCTTTTAAAGACGACGTCTACTAAAATTTACTCTTCAAGCATTTTGGCACTTTTCCAGAATCTAAAAGAAGTGCCAAGATATAGGGCTCTTTCTTTCTTTAACATGTTCGCCCCATTTTACCCATGTTAAACTATTCTCCTTCATTGTGATTGAACAATTAGGTAGGGTTAATATTAGAAAGTTTTGTAAGACATACTAAGTTGGCATAACAACCTTAATCCTTACAACAAGGTGTAACTGCCAACTAGGATGGCAAGGACAGCGTGCTTTTACCCTTTCTGCTTGTGCTTGAAAGATTCTTCGGCATAAAATAATACTAACAACTAGATCAAAGAAAAATTGAGAAGAAAACAATTAACAAACCTGTTTGGTGAGTATCCATATATATTTGAGCACACATTTGTAGTCTCTGTCACAGAAGGATTCAGTCTTCGAGAGTCTTCTTCATGTGGCCCACTTATGTCAGCACTCAATTTTGAAGAAGATTGATGGTGGCCATGATAAAGACTTTGTTGAACTCGTTGATATGACCCGACCGGATATGGTGTTGAGCCGAGAGTATAACTGCCACTGTTTATAGTGAGAGCAGACTTACTGGTAATAAAACTAGATGCTGATAGTGAATTGCTGGTATCCTGGTCAGAATCCTGCAATGCATTACTACGAGCAGCAACATACTGTTCATATTGCTTGAAGCAATAATTACACACCCGAATCCTCTCAGAATATTCCCTGGGAGGAGTCGTGTTCATAGCTGATGCAGGAACTGAATTTGATGTACATTTGGAACAAAATACCCGACCACAAAGTCGACAATGGTGTCTGCGGTTGAATAGCGTAAACTGCGAATCACAGCTATAGCATACACGACACATATGATCTGGCATCCAAAAATCCCTAGAAACATTGGCAGTCTCTGGTTGCGTTGGCAACCATGACTTCACTAGAGTAACTATATCACTGACTGTCTTGTTTCCAGTTTCCATTTGAAGTTAATCCTACTTCCCCCATTCGTTGTCCAATGGCATGAACACCTTTTCAAACGAATCAAGACGGTCCTAACAGGTCAAGCCCCTGCTAAGAAATCTTCAAAACCAACAAGAAATGAAAAAAATTCTGAAAGTTCACAATGCCATAACAATATGGAAATTCCTTTTTATCCCAACCAAATTGCAGGTGAACAGAGGTTCCGTATGGATGATGCATCTTTCACCAGAAAATGTGACAAAGATCTCGTTTCTAGCATCTCAACGCAGAACATAAAACTGACCACATCAAAAGAAACTCCAATGGCCAGAAAAATACCGACTGAATTCAACCAATACACGCTGAAGCAACTAGTTCAAAGTCTAACCAAGTAATGTACTTGGTTGAACTAACCGAAAGAAATCAAGCTAAGATGCTTGAATCACCTGAAAAACCTCTTCAATTCAATGACCACAATCATATCAATCTATCATCCACCATCAGTTCATCTTGCAAATTCAACCAACCCATTGCCATAGGCCTTTCAGCGAGAAGAAATTTATTCCCAGAAATCAGCAAAAGGTTATCTACCAGAGTTCCCCCGCTGGAAACCAGAAAATGAAAACCCTCTTTGTTCTTCTTCACGAACAACAGATTACCCAAACCAATGCCGGAAAACTAACAGAACGCAACCTAACAGAATCTTTCTTCCATCAAGAAACATACCAATCTATCTATCTATCAGCGAGAAAGCCTTCAATTTTTTCATACCCAGAAAGCGATTCGAGTATATCTACCTTGATCAGGTTGAAATTAAGAGAGAGAGAGAGAGAGAGAGAGAGAGAGAGCTTCAGGCGTTTCTGGGTTTGGGGAGCGCGGTAGATTCCGCTCTGAAATTCACAAAAAGCAACATTTTTTATACGCATCAACAAGATTCAATTCAATTCCTTGGTGTTGTTTGTTTCTTGGTTTTAATTAAATTTTGTTGCTTTCCCAGGTTTCAATTTGTTTGGGGCAAATAAATAACTGACCCAATGATTGTATTGTCATGTCACTTTTGTTTGTGTTCTGTGGCAGGCAGAGATCGCTCCGTCAGTCCATTTCCATTACTCTTTTTTAATGTCCTCCATCGCCATGCATGTTAATGTTTACGAGGGAAAATGTCAAATCTCTTTTTTAATTTCCATTACTATTTTTTAATCAACTTTACGATGTACTCCCATATATTTTGATTTTTTTTATACGTTTCATTCTATATTATCGGTAATAATTGAGAAGATCAAATTGTCTAGGGTCCAACCCTCATACAAACAAGCAGAAAAGCCTTCCGCAAAAACGAGCATAGCAGCAACCAATAAAGGTGCATTTTAGGAAAAATCTCAAATGACTTGTGAGCTCGATGCAAGTATCTGTGCGCAGCATGTCTCGCATAATAATCGGGTTCTGTCCTCCTCCGTCAAAAAAACTGCACATAGCAAGCTTTAAAGAACCTGGACCCTGCTGAAATACTCGAAGATCCCCCTAAAGGAACAAACAGAATTGACTCACCAATGTAGACAAACCATTCATACCGTTGACATACCTGGATCTTTTGGACTAATCAGATAGAAAAGGAAGATTTGAAACCTTTTTTACCTGCTACCAGCATGCTCATGACTCTAGGCAGGGTGGGACAAGGGTGCACAGCCCTGCCACATCAACTTCCTTGTTCTTTTGGTCCTCGTCTGATGTTCCAGTCGGAGCATGTTTCCTGCCTTCCACGACCGGGATAATGGTTCCACCTCCTCTTGGCCTTCCCCGACGCCCGACACCAGTTTTTCCACCTCCACTCTTCACCAGGGGAGGCAGAATCAACGTCAAGAGTACGTCCCACAGAGAATGAAAAAGGAATCATAGGGAAATGAGCAGTAGATTGAAGATATAGACTTTGCTCGGAAACAGCTAGCGCACGTTTTTCATTCACCGGAACATCAAACAGATGTTCAGAAGTGGGGACAACTTCCAGTATCGGAAGAGCCATTGACTGTGGAAACTGGGCAAACGAAACTGATGAAGAGCCCCCAAATGGATGAGGTCGCGGCTTAATAGGAGCAACTGGAGCTGTGCCCTCGAAAGAATCCCACACACGAGCCTCCCTTTCCTTCGAATTAATTTTGGCACGCAAGCCTGGTCTAAACAGGTTCTCATGCACAGGCATGCAATCTTTCTCGACATGAGTCAAAATACCGCATTTATAGCAAAAATCTGGTAGCTTCTCATAGGTGACATGCATAAAAAGTTTAGTACCTTCATGCATAGTTGGAATACCCCACTTAAGAGGCTTTGAGATATCCATAGCTATTCGGATTTTCATTGTCGAATCATTAACGATCACTTTTTTTACCACACCTAGATAAGCACCCAAAGCTTCCCCCACAGCAATGGAAGCCCAGCCAAATGGTAAATCAAGGACATTCACCCAGAATTCAGAAAAATTAAATTCTACCGCAGATAACTGATCCCCGGGTTTGAGCACTTTAAGGACCATAATTTTGTTATCAAACAACCATGGTGATAAACGCAAAACCCCCTCCATATGTCCTTTTTTCTCGAATTCAAATATAAACAGATTGTCATTCGGATTACCCGTACCTTGTTGAACTTTGAAGGAGACTTGCCCGAACCAAGCAGCTTTGAAAGCTTGATACAAATTTTCCGGTCACGCCAACCGGTTGGAGAAAACACGAGCATCAAGAAAGGAGGACACTGGCGACATCGGCAACAAACCTTCCATATTAATCGTCGCCGGTTCATCCATAGAAAGAGAAATTGCTGTCATACCAAACTCAATTCCGCCCAACACCATTAACGAATGAAGCAATAGTGTAGGAAGAAGGCCGACGATCGAACGGGGTGAGAGACAATCGGCGACACGGAGCGATCGGCTGTTGGCAGCAAGCGAAGGGCTGAGCTCGGTGGAAACAAAGGAGGGTGAGAGGAGCGGCTGGTTGAGTGCGAGATACGAGCAGTCAGGAGGGAGGCCAAACGATTAACGGTGATTGGTTGAAGATGAAGGCAGAGAGAAGCGAAGCAGGCAGGATGAGGAGCAGCCGCAGGAAAAAACCCTAGCGTACAGCAGGGAGCAGTTTCCAAATCCACCGGTACCCCTAGTTCTACCCCGAGTCTCTTAAATGAACATGAATCAGCCTCCGATATGTTTTTATGGGAGATGGTTGTACAGTAAAAATACTCCATCCGTCTCAAAAATAATGAAACGTTTGTTTTTCAACATTTAATTTATGATTTTATTTTTCAATTATTTTAAAATATAAATTTAAGAATTTTGTATATAAATAAAAATTTCATGTGTCTATTTTACAAACATATTTTATTTGCATTTTTTCTACTTCAAAATAATATAGATAAATTAAAATCAAATGAATATTAAAAGTTAAACATTTCATATTTTTTTGACGGATGAAGTATTAAAGAATGACTAATTATAATTAAATTATCTCTTGACGTTTGACATATTGGTTAAATATTTCACTAGATTTTATGTTTAATTACAAAATGGAACACTTATTTTAACCATTTACAATTTAACCCATGTTTTCCCCATCCTCAATCTCGTTGTTCAGTGCAATCACACACGATTTGCGGTGGTTTGAAAGGTTTGGTCATGGTTTAACATGTAAGGGGTTGAGAATTTGTTAAATAATTTCTTACAAATATATTTAGAAATTAGCTTATAAATAATTCAAATATGTATCATAATTTGTAACATATTTTTTTTAAAAATATGTTTGGAAATTATTTTCACTAGTTATCTTTATAAATATTTGAGTTAGATATTAAATCTTAAAACATAATGTTAAATGGATCAATTGTTTGAGGCAAATAGTGTACATTAAATGCTGAAAACTAAAATGTCAATTAGTACTATTTTAAACAAGGCACAAGCTAGAGTGTGTGAGACCTTAAAGTGTGTCCATGTATATTTAATTTAAAAAATGTCATAATTCTTCTCCTCCTTGCTCCTCCCTTTATTTTACGTTATCGGACCACTACCAAGAATTGAATCACCACCCTCCACCTTTTACTTCTAGCCTTCGACCACCGTAACTCCTCCCTTAAGGACTGACGAGCCGTTAACAATCCGGTGGTAGCCTTCTCCTCCATCAACAGTTACCGAATACTAACAATTGTAGCAGATCCATTCGGATGATCCGCTATCCGACGTGATGGAATTCGCCAACCAAGGCCGCAATCGACCGCATCGGAGTAGCCAATCGCTTCCCTAGTTGCTGACGCTCCATTCCCAGCCATTTCTTGAGCTTAACGACACGAATTTGTCTCACGACCCGAACTTGTAGCCTACTGCACATGATAGAATTATGATGCGCCTACATATCTTAATGATGTGCCTACATACCTTAATGATGTCTCG
>JBBYHH010000011.1:655249-666635 GCA_038382905.1 Daphne laureola | reverse complement strand
ATATGAAATCAATTAAAAAAATAGAATAGGAAGAATTAAAAATAGAAATTTCATTAAAACTAACGGATTCCATCCAATTTTGTTAAGTGGTAAACTTTACCTAGACAAACGTAAGAAATGCCCCACACTCTGAAGAATTTCAGACAACGGGTGGTTGACTCTACATGCTTTTAGTAATTTCAAAATATTAACATTTTCAGACATAAGATACCTACTTTCAGACCTAGCACAATTGCTTGTGAAATCTCCTACCATGGATGACACATCATATTCGACCTTTTTACTTGTATTTAATTTCCATGAGAAACAACTGTGCACTTATGTTTACTGCTTGTGTTTTGTTGATTTTAATATATTAACAGTTTCATACTTTTAGAAAGTATTCATACTACTTTGTTTGTCTAGTAAAATTCAGAAATTTTACCACATTACAGTCTATGCAAATTCTGACAACTTGCTAAAGGTATACAGTCTATGCAAATTCTTACAACTTGCTAAAGGTATTAATTGTCATTATATATCAATTGAACTAGTTAAAATTGTATTTATTACTTTGTGCATTTGTTGATATTGTAACAACTTCTGGTTTAAGTATCGAGAAGATGTCCATCAATGTTATGGTAGATGACATTGCTGGAAAAAAAAGGGATGTCTATATATGAAATGCCAACGGACGACAAGTTTTGCGAAAAGTGGCAATGAAAATGCATTGAAGTTAGACCTATGTAGTATAACTTTTGACGTACTCCTTGTATTTTTTTTTTTTTTTTTGCATGTTGGACTCCTTTTTGTGTTATATAAATATAATTTTTTTACTTTTAATTTTTTAAAGTCTCAGATATCTCATATTAATTTCAGACTTTATATATGAGTTTTAGACGTTGCATATGAGTTTTAGACATAGTAAAATTAACAAATTATGTGTCAAAAAGTCAATTATTTCAAACATTTATATATGCAAATTAAAAAAAGGATGTTGGTTTCAATTTTAGACCTATCATGAGTATATAAAATACACATATTTATCACGACTTTCAGACATATGTACATAATTATAATTATAACTGTCACACGTGATGTTTCACTTTCAGACATAAGTAATATTGTTTTACTTTCAGACATAACCATATTATAAGTGATATATGAGTTTCAGACATATAAAGTTAGTTTAAGACGTATATTAATTCTAATATTATAAACTTCAACCTCTTTTCGACCTAAAAAAAAGTATTTACACTTACAGGCTTAACATATATATGAGAGTTTTAGATATTACACATAAGTTTCATTTATATATATATATTATGTTTGAAACTACATTAACCATGTCTAAAAATAAGTACGATGGATCTTAAATCAATATTCTAGAATTTCTACTTGATATATATATATATATATATATATATATATATATATACTGTATGAAACGTTTCAAACCTACTTATATTCAAATATTATATATCTATTTTCAGATGTGATCACATTTATAAATAAAAAAATATGGAAAATTAACAAAAAAAAATATATTAATGGATGCATATAAAAACATAAAAAAGGAAACCAAAATTTTATTACGAAACATAAAAAAACTAAAAACATAAAAACTAAAAGCAAATGATGAAACATGCATACAAGGAGTTCTTCTAATTATTACGAAACATAAAAAAAATAAAAGGAAACCAAAATTTTAGCAAGGGATAAATTGATTTAAATGTAGAAATGGTTCAAAAAAATAAGTTACAAATCATAATCAATTCCATTTTAATTTGCCATAACCGACCCCCTTATTATGGAAGTCAATTCCATTTCTTGGTTGAATTATAATTAACATCCACTGTAATATTAAAATTTCTTTAATATTAATAAATAAATAAAAACTAACGAAATATTCTATTTTTAACGGTTAGTGTTAATGTTAGTGGGCATAGCATAAACAAGAATTTCCCCAAGCCAACCATCTCAACTCTCCCTCTAGCCCTCACCGCCTCAATCTTGGCGCTTTCTCACCGCAGGTCATCTCATCCAGTTCTTCCTCATGTTCCAAAATCTCCCTCCCATATCCAGATCGAACCACTCTGACATCAGTTTAAATACCTCCAAACCAAACCTCCCTCCATCCTTTAGTCGTGCACCTCCCTCTGTTCTTTAGTCACACCTCCAACAACAACCAACAATAGCCACAACCCCAGCAACACTTCTAGCCTTCATGTCAAAGTAAGGTTGATTGGGGTAGCAACATCGAGTGGCGTAACCCATACGCAGACCTTCGCATCTGGCACCAGTGGACCAAAATAGGGCCGATCGATAGACCACAGTAGGGCGGTGAACCAGTGAGGGCATTCATAAAGAACTGGGTCATCGCTAAAATTCTCAAGAAGGCTTGGATTTATGTGCCTCCGTCTGCAGATGCTTCGAGATCTGAAGATCAATCTCCTGGTGCTTCGATTTCCTGAGATCAACACAAATTCGATTTCAATGATAGATCCTTTTGCTGGATTTATTTTTCCCCAGCTCCTTTGTGATCTCTCCTGCAAAAGATTTAATTACATTTGGGACGTTTCTTCGTTATGGTGAGAGGATCCAGAGGAGTCAATTCGTGGGCTTCAATCGATAGAGAAGGAGCAGATCTGTTAGCGCTGAAAGGGCATGAAGAGTGGAGAGCAGTGGAGGGAGTAAGGTGACTCCGACGAGAAAGAGCAGCGCCAACAATGAGGGTGAGGACATATCTGTAGTTGGTTTTGTTTTGGATTCAATTCCTCTGTCGCCCAAACCCCTGTCCCTCCCTGTCCTAGCTCTTTTTTTTGTTTTTTTGTTTTTATTTAATTTAAAAAAAAAATAAAAAAAATAAAAATACACTGGAACAGGCGGTTCGGCGACAGAGGAATTGCTTCCGTTTTGAAGGGAGGGAAGAGATAGTAGAATTTAAAACTAGCGGTTTAAGCTGAATATTTTAAAAAGTTAATGGCTACACCAACATTTATTTTGTAAATGTACAATGTACTTTTTTGATAAGGGTATTTATGTCAATTTATGCAAGATAACATAAAATTTAACGAAACGTGTAATAAAAGGATCAATTTGAGGTTGTGAGTATTTTGCTTAGTGAAGGTTTGGAGTTCGAGTGTCTGATATCCCAATTTTCTAAACTCTTTGTATATATATAAAAAAGAATCAATTTGAGACAATTTTAAAATAAAGATACTAATATGAGACGAACTCGTAAAATAAAATCAAAATAGAACACGCATTAAAATTAAGAGCATCTTCAATAACTTCTCTAAAAATTTCTCTAAAATGGAGACAAAAGTTATATTTTTCAAAAAAATATTGTTCTAATTCTAACAGTTTCTCTATTTTGAAGAATCATGCATTTGAAGAATCATGCATTTATTACAATAATAAAATATTATATATCTTTGATTAATAATTAATAAAATATTTAGAGAATGGAGAGAGGAGAGAGGATAAATATATTTAAACCAATGAGAAGTAGTTTAGGGAGAAGAAAGAGGAGATTTACAAAAAATGGATTTAGGGAGACTCTCTAAAATTTGGAGAGTACTCTAAATTTGGAGAAATCTTCCTATTTTTTTTCCTTTCTCCATTTTGGAGAATAAGACGAGGAAGCTGTTGGATAAAAAAAATGCTTAAAACTCTCCAAAAATGAGTATATCAAGAAAATTGAGAGTTTTTTGGAGATGTTCTAAGAGGCTAGATGTGAACCTTACCCTTAAATGAAACGATTTAAACCCTTAAGTGACCCTTAGTCAGATCCTTATATATTCCACGTTAAATAGTTCATGTACCTTTCTGTTTGAATTAAAGTTTAAGCCCTTTGTAATACAATTCGAGGTAGTAGATATAACCCTATGAAGCATAAAACAAAAGGGTAAGTATGATTTGAAATGGGAAGAAACAAGTTCCCTTATAGCATGTTCTACCAATAAAAAATCCATTGAAAATCTATAAGCCATACTTTTCGTGATAATTTTCCTCCAAATTTACTCTCTATCTCTCTCCTTCAAAATAGAAAAACGTTAACTTTTGTGTCATTTATTTGTTAAGTCAAACAGACTCCTACTGCAGTGTCCGAATCTACATAAAAAACAACAGGCTAGGTATGTACAATAGCCGATTCCAAAGAAAAACAGATGAGCACAACTAGATTCCCTTCTCTTCTCTTTGTTTGATGTGAATCCATTTGTATCAGAGATGAAGGAAAAAAAGGAGATGGATGTAGAAACATTTACTTATTCTTTTATTATTAATATGTGGGGTTTTCTTTTATAATTATAAAAATTAAATGATTACTTATATAAACTTAATGATCTACTGTAGAAATTTAATGATTCTATAATGGGAGAGTTGTAACCTGGGTAAAAGAGTAATGATCATTTAGTGAAAGAGTAGTGATCCGAATAGTAGAAGATTGATCCTATAGTAGAAGAGTACTGGTCCCGTAACAACAGTTTAGTTTCATGACACTGTAATTTATAATCCCCATAATGAAATATCATAATCCCATCGTGAACTTCATGATCCTAATATCATTTTCTTAATTAATTGGGCTGAATAATAATAAAATATATCGACGTCTAAACGGATTTTAAAAAAAAATATTAAAATATATAACATATGGATCTCTTTTTTTTAATCTTTTTTTTTTTTTAATTAGACTAATTATTTATAATTTTTTTCTATAAAATAAAAAGATATACACTTTTTTAGAGAAAAAAAAAGAAAAATGACATAGATATAAATAAAATAAAAGATGGTGCACTTAGGATGCGCTTTTTTTAAATAACGCATCCTAACGTCCTCCACTTTTCATTCTTCACGAAATTTTAATCAAAAGAACACAACCTAATGAACACGCCCTATATTTCATGCCATTTAGGGGTTTGTAGCAAAACGCAATGGCGTTACAGTTTGCCCATTTAATGAACATGGGGATTCTAGTTGGGCCGAATTTTTCCGATTTTGTTTAGTTATGAATTTTTTTCAGGTTTCCGATACCAAATTTCTTTTCATAAAAGTAGAAAAATGTTGTAGAAAAAGATAACAGATTAAATGCAGATGAAAAAATAGCGTAACTTTGGAGAGGCCATGGAGCAACTGTTTAAGAATAATTTCCTTTTGTAAATACAGATTAATCCAAATGCTGAATAAATGCAGATTAAATGCATTCTTAATTCAAATGTTAGAAGGCATAATTTCCTTTTGTAAATAAGCTATTACAGACTTAACCCCCGTACAGAGTCACGCGAGCATGTTTGTTACGTATAAAATGTAAAACGGAGGCGCAAGTTAAAATGATGGTATAAGCTACAAGTTGTTTACCTTAAAATTATCTTATTTACATAAACAGAAACAGGTTAAAAAAATACAGCTAATATTCGAGGGGTTAACCATTTATGGAAGTGAAACAAGAACTCTGTACCTTTGCTAATGGCAGACTATTGTATTGGTATACGACCTGCATGCAAAGTATATAAACATGAAAATTTGCAAAAGTAACAACCAGATTGATCACAAGCACCATATGTGGCCATTTGGTTCATGATAATCCATCATTAATACACGGCTTAGTCATATATAAGAAGAATTATTATCAATATGCCATAAAACTTGATAAATACTCTCCCGGTCTTTAAAAGATGAATCACTTATTTTTACTGTTTCAAAATTCAATGTTTGACTCAAATATTTACAAAGAAAAATAGTGCAAAAAAATTCTAGAAAAATATATTTAGAAAACTTATATTGTAAATTACGATACACATAAAAAATATTTAACTTTAGATGTCTAAACATGGATAAAAAAAAATCATAGATTAAATACTGTAAAACAGCTAAAACAAATGATTTATCTTTTAGAAACCGGAGAGAGTATATGATTAAGGATAGCAAATTTACTCAATGAATTAATTGCAAATGTTTAATTGTATGATCCTCTTAATCCAGTAGATTAATCTGTGGATTAATCCGGAGTATCATGAAACAAATGGACCCTAATGACCTTCCAGTGCAGCACCTTCCCTCAGTAAACAAACCTGAATCCTGTTACTGAAACCTCAGGATTGGAGCTAAGACTATCAGAGCCAGGACCCAGGAGATTGAACTGGAGACCAGATTCCAACTTCTATCTTGCTCAACATGATGATTTTCATGGGACAGAATAAGTACTCTCTTCATCCCTGGAAAATAAATACGCTTTCTTTTTTTGGGTTGTACCAGTAAATAGATAAGTTTTCTTTTTACGGAAATTTTTCACACCAACTTTACTTTATTACCCCGTCTTTCCCTTCTCATTCAAAACGTTGGTCTTGTATACATATTTTACTTTATTACCTTATGGTCAACAACATTTCTTAATTCCGTGACCAGTCAAATTGTATCTAATTTCTTGGGAAGGGAGAGTTTAAGGTTCTGGGACTTCTAATTTGTCCTAACTTCGCACCAATAAGGCTAAGAGGCCTAGTTAGCTTCTCCTAGTTTTATGTCCATTGTCAACTGTGGCAACCTCACCAGTGAATAATCTACTTATTTATTCACACAAGCAACCAGCCAAAAAAGTTGTTATCTTCATCAGCAGTGTATTTCAATTTATCCCGAAAAGCCACTAAACACGTTTACAGTCTATCCAGATTTCCTTAACGACTTTCACTAGTCAGGATCAAAAGCTTCTCCTCAAATTTGCCTTCTTCCTATCCAGATTATTGGCTCTTCTCTCAGAAAATCCAGATGAAAATCAAGATAATTCAAATTTACATTCCAACAGTTTTCCGATGTACTTTTTCCTACATTTCACTCTCCACTTCTAAACATGTTCATATCTAAATCCAGATATTCTTCCAAACGAAATACAGTTCACAGAATTCTTAAAATTTGGTTAAAATGCCATTTACCACATTAAGGATTAAACTAACTTACAGAACATTATGAGGTCCAAACTATAACTTCCCAGATTTTTTATCCAGAGATACCGATAGAAATAACATAGTGTTTTATATCATGGAAAGCAGTCATCAAGAAAGCTACAAATTTCCTAAAGTCTGCAGTCCACAATTTAATCTCATAGTTCAAAGACAGAGCAAAAGACAAACCCCTCTCATTATTTATCTCATATTTTCAGTGGGAATATAGATAAGAATCACGAAACTTATAGTACTTCACAACATAATGCTCAATATACACACCTTTATATAACTGGAAATAGCAACTGTACATCAACAGCAGATCTACCTGTTGTAAGGGAATTAGCTAGAACTCCAAAAATATTAGAAGGCAAGATAATGAACAACAAAGCACCAAAGAGCTGACCCAGACGAGACTATAAACTATATGAAGTGATCAAAGAGAAAAGAGAACTGAGCTTCCAGAAATAGGCTAGTTTTTCATAAATGTAAATTTTAAAAAAGGACGTGCAATGGAAGGAACAAATGACTCTTATTCCTTGTTACCAAATTTCTTGGCAATGATTGGACGGACATCCTCAACATCAACAAGAGTCTCCAAGAAAGGAAGTAATGAAATTAGTGCACAATCAGATGGATCATCAAACCAACTTGAAATAGGAATTCCATTATTGATTTGCAACCTGAAAACCTGAAATTAACGAAAACAACAATAGTCAGGCAATAAAACTTTTCAAATCATCTAAACCAGTAAAACAAAGCCTCAAAGAGATCCGTGTGTGCATGTGTACACAATAATGGAAGCTTATTAACAGTATTGAAATTTCATCTCTTGCTGTTGCTATAAAAAGTTAAAAGGAGATGTAGCAGATTTGAGAAGTTAACAGATTTCGCTACCAATAGTTTAAAATACACCTGCAGAAGGCTTTCAGTTCCCCCTGCTTTGACCTTATAAAAAACATAAACCTAATATTCTACTCCATGATACAAGGGAAATACTTGTATTATAATTAAGAGTGATTACAAGGCTCTCTTTTGTAAAGGAGAGTGACTAAAAGGAAGAAGCAAAACAAAATAATGCTCATACTTGACAGATCTTACAATCTACATTTACCACAGGAAATCAACCCAAAAATATACCTACAATCATGAACTTTAATGACAGAATCTCCAACACTGATTTCTCAACTTGATACAGAATTACCAATTGCTTGGATTGTGCATGACTTCTCAAGGATGAACCCTTGGGTGGTTTCTCAGGTTTCAGGAAGTGAGTTTTCTTTTTCTTATACTCCCTATGTACCATAGAGATTGCGGCTTTTTTGTTGTTGCCGTTTTCACAGTATCTAGTCTACTATTTATTTTTATGAATTCATAGATATGTAAAGTTAAATGATCCATATGCTTCTCATAATTTGCAATCTAAACTTTCTAGATATATTTTCTTGGAAATTGTTTTCACTATTAATCTTAGTAAAATTTTGAGTCAAATACTACAACTTGAAACATCAAAGTCAAACAGAACAATCTTAATGGGACGGTGAGAGTATGTATCTATAAGTGGATGATATCAGCATGCAAGTCTTTTGGTAAGAGGAAAGGATTTTTAATAAAAATTACATCTTCATAAATCTCAGCATTTGAAAGATTATAAGTAATTTTTAACTTATATATATATATATATATAACCGAATACTTTTGTCTATAAATACTGCATATTTGATTCCACCTATAATCTATTTTCTTCCTTATGAAATCTAGTCTCAATAAGAATGCCAGTTCAACTCTTATTTCATATGTTATGATATGAATATACCACGCCGATTCGTTGTGTAGATGATGAGAATCCATTGATAAAGAGTCAATTCCAATAGACTTATTGGAGGGTCCTATTGGTGTGCATCTAGTAGAACTTGAACCTACGAATTTGCCAATTATGAGTTGGGCAATCGAGCTATCCCGACCATTATCAAGAGATCATCCTCATTTTAATAGAGGACTGGGGTCTACAATTAAAAAGAAAAAAATGAAAGAAAAGTACATATTAGTATTGAAGTAAAATATTAAAGTAAAAGTCCGTAAAGAACGGGAATTAATGAAATCTTCGAAGCGACGGTGTTGTATGCAGTTTCAGTCTGAGTAATGAATCATTCAGATGGGTCCATCTGGATTGCTAGAATGGCAAGTAAAATACCTGTGGAGAATTATCAATTATTGCAATCTTTGCAAGGTCAATACCAAAGACTGTCAAATCTTTTGTGTAGCCTTCATCAGAGAAAATGCATGCTTCACGATAAAATCTCCGGGATATAAGCTTTCCATCTGGATCCAAGATATCCAAAAGCTGTTTGGCATAAATGCTTTGGCTGGCCGTGAAGATAACAACTTCAAAAAGTTCTGCAACTCTCTCCAAGAACATCCAGAGATACGGTCTCTGTTTTACATACACAGTGTGCTCTTTCATATTGAAAAAGACTGTAAAAGTGAAGTCTGCATCATTACGATGTTCCAATGTTGAATGGACAAGAGTTTCTGCAGGTACAAAAGAAAACTGTTAACCTCTAAGCTGCTAATAATCTCCACTTGAGGATATGAAACAAAACATTAATCAGTGTACTGTCATAAAAATAGCATGTGCAACAAACTAAGCAATCGCAGCTATCTCAATTTTTCATGCTCATGATGTAAATGTGCTGATTCTACAATAGCCATCTTCTGGTGGAATATGAAGATAAGTGTTCTTTTAGAAAGATTACTAAGAAATTTAGTTTCAGTTTTTGAAAAGTGGAAAAATTTGTGAGAAAAAGGTAAAGAGGAAAAAAACTAGAGGAAAAGAAAATTTAAAAGTTTGAGAAATTAACGCAATATAACAACAACCCCAACTTATTTCCACATAATTAAATTTCTCCAAGCCACTGGGAAAGCCTATGATGAAGGTTTAAAAGTTTATCGTACATTCCCTCAGGGGAGGGTTCTGGAATAAAACTCTTGACACTATGCATTATTCATGAAATGACAATGTTAACTAACATTAGATGTAAGAACATAATTTGAATTAAGGTGTGGTGAGCTTCAAGATGCAGAGCCCAAAAGAAATAAGGTGTGGTGTGTATGATGTAAGAACTCCGCTGTAAAGCGAAGACCATGAATTAAATCTTTACCTGTTATCACCCAATCAGCATAAACACATCAAGGATATTTTGATCGACATAACAGCATGTATTTAGAAAATCACCATGGGGGTTGACTCATGCAGAAATTTAAAGTATCCCATAAAATCTCAGGACAATGTAAAACTTGAACTCACATACTATGCAAAATAGCCAAAATGACTGATTGCAAAGCGTCTGCACTTGAACTGAGAACATGTTTCCAAGAGTTTATTCCCAAATGCCAAACCAAAAGGAAGAGTGCACTCCAGGTTCTAGCATCCAGTGCTTACTTTGTAAGGAAAGCACAGAAATTTTGTTTTGAATGAAAAACAAGATCAGTCACCTGCTGCTTTTTTATGATTAACCTTTTTGCTATACAAAGCAATATTGCATGCCACAAGTACAGGATTCTACACTGATAAGTGGCAGAAATCATCAATAGTGGCTGTGACTGATGTCTAATGATTACCGAACACTAGATTGCAAGCTTAAACTATTAGATGAGAAAGAGAAAGAAAAAGGCAGCAAACAGCCACATACCATCCAGATCAAGAACAAGTGTCACTTCTTTCCTGCTTTGACTCCCCTTTGAAACCATATCGGGCTCAAAACTTGCCACCACATCAGAGAGTTCTGGAAGACTTTTTATGAATGAATGTGGATCAAAGTTCTCTGCTTGATCCGAGTCATTAGCATTAGATTCTTTTTGGTTGCAAGATCCCCTCTGTTCAACTGTTGGGTAAAAGCTTGAAGTATTATTTGCATCTATCATCACTTCTTCACATGATTTAACATCATCTGTGTTGCTAGATTTGACAATCTCCTCAAGGTAAGGCAAGAACATATATTGATTGGCCACATCATATAGTATGCTAGGTTCCAGACTTTTGTGGTCAGAAACATTTTCAGTAATATTCCCAGCAGTTGTATTGCCTTCGAAAGGTAAGCTTGCAATAATCATACCATAAATATAGAAATCTGATATATTACATGTTTGACCATCAGATAAACTCCTGTTATCATCACTCTGCTCAACTCCCAGAGTTGACACTTCAGTGCCTTTATTACTGTCTGCACAAATGAAGAGCAGGATGTTCAAGTCAGATACTGAACCTCTTAAGGCATTGAAAGAAGAAAGCATATATTAAACCCTTCTCAGGTCTTGAACAAGAAATTGGAGACTACGCAGAAAAGAAAGGCTAACATTTCAAGAAGCAGTATATTCTCATTTCAGAAGTAGAGAACTACAAACATATACTCCCTCCGTCCCTCAAAAGTTGTCCCATTTATTTTGACAGTTTCACAGTATTTAATCTA
>JBBYHH010000011.1:616329-626832 GCA_038382905.1 Daphne laureola | reverse complement strand
AAAACGTATCAGTTTTGCTGAAGCGGTGAATGTATTTTATTTTTATTTTTTCAAATGGGAAAGTGAAAGACTGAATTGGAGTAGCTAGAAGAACCGAAAAATCTTATGCTACCATTTTTGATGCAGGAAACAGCCGTTGCGTGTGTACAGCATGGTAAAATACGCAGCCATTGCTCGTGGAGATGCAGAGATCTTCATGAAATTTCCGAGGATGGGGTACAAGGAGAAGATATGGGATCACGCGGCGGGTGTTATCATCATAGAGGAAGCCGGTGGTGTGGTAACTGACGCAGGTGGGCGTCGACTCGACTTCTCAAACGGCATATATTTAAAAGGTCTTGATCGAGGTATAGTCGCTTGTTCTGGACCTAGACTACATGAAACAATCATTAACGCTGTTGATGCTAGCTGGAATTCATCTAGCTTGTAGTTGTGCTGCTGCAGTGCTATGTAATGATGAACTTATATATATATATATATATACCTGTCTTAATCTTAGCCCTCCCAATAGTTTGTATAGAAATGTGTAAAATGGTTTAAGACCTGCATCTGCCTGTATATCAATTGTAGTATGCTGAAGGCCATGTGTGATAAAGACTTAGGCCTCTTATTTGCATCCAGCCAAAAGTGTTTTAAGTTGTGAGATGAAAGAAGAAAAGATCATCAAAGTATCCAACCCAGTGTGTTTTTGGCTAAATTTCAAACTTGTGTGACTGGAAATGAAATAAAGTAAAGTGAACAAACATTATAACAATCATAAACTACACAAGAATATAAAAATGTTACTTAAATAAAAAAGGAAAAACAGAAGGCATTTGTTTTGGTCAACTACTCTGTTTCTCCAACTCTAGCCAAGTACTATAAGCCTACAAAAATAATTACTTCTTTTGTATCCTTGATTAACATTGGTAAACTGCATTTACATGGAAGTATCAACGAACAAAATTACAGAATGATGACAACACTAGCCATCCTTGAACCATAAATCGGTGCCCGTTCATCCACCATTACAGTCTGAATCAACAAACTGCAACAACAGCTCACTCACCTGCAGGAACGGTGAACTCACAGGGCGCTATTCAAAGCTCCTCTCGCAGCCTCACGCCTCATTTCAGCAGCTTTACCGCTGCCGCGGAAATACATGTATACTTGCTGCAACGACGATACAATGCTATGTCAGAAAGAGCACTAATTAAGTAGTTTTGATTGTAGTGGAAGTTTGTGCATAGGGAATAGAGGAGAAAACCTGAAGAACCCAGATGCTTATCACAGATTCGAGACAGAATAATCCAAAGCCAACGAAATAAAATATCTGCACATATACAAAGAATCAGAAGTTATAACAGACGGATGATTCAATGAAATATATAAGCAGGTCTTCTCATAAACCTCCCATTGACCATGGAAGTCGACGCAAATGGAAGCTGTAAAGCAAGCGGATGGAAGAAAATGTTGCTGAAAGTAAAGAATATTCATTTCCCTTCTTATCTGACAAAAATATCAGCCTGATGAGGACATGCATTCTTACCCCGACCAAAGCATTATCCCCAATAAGATCCACAGCAGGCAGGATTCCCCTGTACGAGCAACCCACGGCAGTTTGACATTAGAATATATACAAAATAGAGAAGGTGAAGGAGATTAAATATTGCAATTTTGTGCCACAGATCCAACCAGAGCAGTTCAGCTGAGATCTCGATTTAATCAAAATAATAATTACAGAATAATCCGGAGCAAAGAAGCATATTTCTCTTCATTGCATCTATCAACACAAATTCTTACTGCTTGTTTCCCTAAAGGCGCAAACCATACAATTCAAATCATTCTTATAATCTGTCTACAGCTTCCCAGAGGGCAAACTAGACATGTTAAAGTTACTTACGAGAGTGATTTCCCTTTAAAAACAATTGGAGGAGCGACGGCTGCGAATATGCAGAACCCAATATGCAACTGCAAGCATATGCAAACAAGCATCAAAGAGTTAAACCTCCACATTAGTGCATTTTTCGGCGTTAACAATGCGAACCAGAGAAGAAAAACAGGTATTACCAAGTAGAAAAGCAGAAACCATCCAAACCTCAGAGCATTTTCGGTCCTGAAAACAGCAAACAAAATAAAAAATTCAGGACCC
This sequence comes from Daphne laureola, assembly GCA_038382905.1. Classification (NCBI taxonomy): domain Eukaryota; kingdom Viridiplantae; phylum Streptophyta; class Magnoliopsida; order Malvales; family Thymelaeaceae; genus Daphne; species Daphne laureola. The sequence goes on along the minus strand of JBBYHH010000011.1, from coordinate 624,701 downwards.
TATACGGTGACAGATACAGCAATTAGCCAACAAAACATGTCTTCGAGAACATGGGACAATGATATACCTAGATGCTCGATAGAGAGGGCGATACCACAGTACATAAGCACCAGGCACGCCAGCTATGAAGTAGATGATGGAGAGAAACCAGATCTTCACATCTATAATAAAAAATGTCAAGGAAAAAGTACAAATTTAGAAACTAGATTGATGGAAGAAAGCAAAACCGGCCAAGCTAAAGAGTGTAACCTACTTCCTGTCTTGATCCATGCAGTGGTAACAGCAACAACGTTCCAGAGAAGGCACAAAACCAATCCTGCATAGAGTTTCAAATTACTACAACGTGGCGTGGCTATTTCATTGCTAAAATCAAAATATTTCAACATTTTAACTGCTTCCGACTTCTAAAAAAGCATCCTTATAGAACTGGCGGAGAGTGTAGTGATTCAGGAAAATGGAAAGAAAACATAATGTTATCAATTCGGGATGAAGGCACGTACCTAAGAAAGTTGAGAATGCAACATACTGCAATCTTTGTAGATGGACCGGTATCTCATTTGCAATATCATGATGAATGATAGGGAAAAATGGTGGCCAATTTTTCTCCTCTATAACAACTCCCGCTGTAAACAGAAATAATCAGAAATTTACTCCAGATTGACTGAAGAATCTTAAGTTGAGTTACTCAAGTCTCTAACTCAAGGGGCAGTGCATACTATTTTATTTCATCATGCAATAGCACTGTGATTCCACAGAGAATAATGAATAACTGCACAAGCAGTCAATGAAGAAGCAGGAGAAGAAACAAACCTCGTGCTATAGCATCTTCCCTCCTTTTCAGTTCCTATAATGAATCCAATACACGAGAGAGAGAGGGAAAAAATCAACTCAAATTGCAGATTTTCCAGGAATTCAGCTGATGATTTTAATTTAGCAAATTGATTAATTACTACATACCAAATTATATCTTTAAACTAATGGACAATCCCTAAGACTGATGCAGACAGATTGCAATCATAAAGATTCCAAAAGTTTAAAAAGAAGATATACCTGCTCCCGCCTTCTAAGTTCATTCTCCTTTGCTTGTAACTCTCTTTCCTTCTTTGTTCCGTCCTACATTGTCACCCAGATCAGAATCCAGAAAATCAAACGAGCTAAACAAAATGACACAGACCACCTCTGCTGTGTACACTCTGTTGTTTTACCAACCTGAAAATTGGAACCTGATGAACCATTATCAAGAGGGATGTCAACTGTGGCATCACGACCATAACCGAAACCAGCAGGTTCATGAGGAAGAGGTGAAAGCCTCGACTTTGGTCCTCTTGGAGCACTTGGGTTCTACAAATTTATAAATCAATCAATCAACCGATCCTCAATCCCAACTCATTGGGGTTCTACAAATTTATCAACGCTGAAATGGTTAGTTCTTGAGCAAACGCAGATAAGCATCATAAGCACAACCATCAAATTCAAAAACAAACTCAAAATGAGAAGTTTCAGCTCTGGTCCTTCTGAAGAAAATTCAAAAAAAGTAACTACAACTGATAACTAAACTGGAGTGTGAATCATAGTCAAAGACAACCAACTACACAGTACTGTACATATCAGTTAACAGAGCCACATCTAGGATTCCTAAAAATGAAAAAATAGTCAACAAAGCCTGAAAATGACCAAATTCAAGTGCAGATTCAACTCCAAATCTAACATCAAGAAGAAAGCAGAGGGCTTACAGCGAAAGGGTTAACTGCTTCCTCTTCATCGAAAGGGTTCTTGTCGTAGCTACGATCCATGACTAGGGTTTATCTGTAGATACTCGAACTAGACACGGAACAAAACTGGGTTGTGTTCCGACTGGAGCGTGGAGGCTGGGAGAGAAGAAAGATCTGAACTTGGCTGAAGAAAAACAGCAGATTCAAGAACCAAATCGAGATGCTCCAATCAAGAATCAACTGCCTTTTGTGTTTTTTTAAGAAAAAAATTCTAGAGAGAGAAAGAAAGCGTCAGCACGGCGGTGGTTCGGTTTGCGTGGCATGAAGAAAAGCAAGGACAAATTTGCTTTCTTCGTTTTCTTATTTTTTATTTCCATTCAAAAGCTCATTTTCCATTATCCTACTCAGTTCACTACTAGACTTTTTATAATCAACAAATTATTAAATTAATCATTTTTCTCCAATTGTTTTTAAAAAAAAATATATATAGATAACATTATAAATTTCACAACAAACCAACAATAACTTAAATTTTTATTTATTTAAAAAAAAAAAAAGAGATTACTCTCACATTTTTTCTTCCAGAACACAACCTAATTTTCAAATACTCACTTCTCTTCATAAATCTATTATACGTTCATCTAACGTATAATAGCTGTAATTTAGGGATTACAAAAAAAAAAAGTTAATATTGAGAGATTATATTAGTCCTAATTAGAATTCTAACATAAACAACACACTAACTGACAAAAATGAAGTAAAACTTTTTTACTTTGTAAACATTTTTTAAGTTAGAAACATAGAGCAATCCAATAGAAGATACTACTTCTTGTCATTATATTTCTTTATAAAATCAGATAATTTGTATCCATCAGATAAATTAATACTCATTTTCCTTGCTTGCTGGTGTGGCCAGTCAATCTTGCCAAGTTTTTTTTTTTTTTTTTTTTTTTTCCCAGTCATCTTCTATATTGATATGTAAAATGTGCATGTCATAGAGTCTGTTTCACTAAAGGAGTTCTTCAGAAAAATTCTTGCATTTGATTTTTGTTCTTTGGGGGTTATATTTTCAGTTTTTCGCCCCCATCTCCTGGAGGAACCCTGTGATTCAACAGTTTGAAGCAAAACCTATAACTATGAACAGAAAATTAATGAAATAATAATTGTAACTTCCACCACAAGGCTACACAGATGGACTAACTAAGCTACACACATATCCCTGTGATTGCTGTCACTCTTTGCCATTGCCAACACCGGCGGGACACTCCTCCGCTCCGACTAGCTAAATGTTGCAGCCGCCTTGGGAAGCGTCTCCCTCTACTCCAACTAGCTAAATCGCAGCCGTCTTGGGGATCGCCTCCCTCTACTCCGTGTATGGTATCTCGCAAACGGGTCAGCCCAATGCTTGTCCTCGCTTACCGATCGATTCCAGCGTTGTCTAAACACTTGAAGTTCCCATGTGGATTGTCGCCGAATCTACAACGGAATAATCTTATATCTCATCAGAAATCATGCATCAAGGTCGGACATCCATCCATGTCACCGATGAACGCTGTAAAGACTCGATCTTTTTTGCGCATCAATCAATCATCAAAAAGAGAACGAAACATTTCAGTTTGCGGGTCTTACCTCAGCACGCGAATCCATGGAAGACGAAGCACGTCTTGGCGGAGATGGAGCCTTTACACGGGATCCACTACCACCTAATGTTTGTATTCCTTTGTGAACAATGTACTCACTATCCACCACTCCCACATTCTTTGTTCTATCACCCTGTTTGTTTGGTTATAATAGCATGTCAATAGAAAGCTAAATGTAGAAGAAGCAAAACATTCATGCAAGCTGAAGGAAATGTCCATGTATTTTCTCACCTGTGCACAATATCCAAGTTTCATATCCATGCCCCATCCATGCACTAAATCATTCTGAGAGAAGGAAATTTGGCCATGAGTACATTAAATTTGAGTAGAATAAAGCTCAACAGGAATATAACCGGTTCAGTGTATAGGCGTACCTGTATAAGATGCCAAGCACAGTGCCATGCAGCTCTTGAAAAAACTGGTGCCATACCTTCCACAAATCTGTGCAGTTTTGGAAAAACACCCTCCATTAGCCCATACAAAAATACGCACGGAACTACTAACAATGCACAGAACAGATCCGGCCAGACATTCTTAAACACCAAATATCCATTGCCGCAAGTTTTCAAGTTTATTTACTCTACTATGAAACTTGATGGCTGATTTTACAAGACTAGAAATTTCCCTGGTCCCTCACTAAAACAAAAATCAATCGGAAATTTAATGTAGTATATTAATGGTGCTGCGGTATTCCTCACCCAGTGCACGGTGGCCCTTCGCTTGAATCTATACACTTTGTATGACCTCTGTGGTCGTAGACTCTTCTGCGATTCAGAAAGCATGTTACGTTAGCATGAAGGTAGACACATAACGTTTAGGAGAAGAAACATAATCAATAGGGAGAAGATTTACTGTCTACCTATGAAACTTTTTAGTTCGTGCACGAATGGTTATTCTATGATGTATTTCTGTTGAGTTAGGATCTAAAGCTGGCTGAGAGATCTCCAGACCTTCTGATCTTACAATTTTCAAGTACCTGAAATTAAAATAAATAAATAAATAAACCAACTATAATCACATTGCACCGAAAGATTAAGGCATACTATGATCCTACTTTACCTTCCTGGATGAAAATAGTCCACTCCCAGATCTTCATCCCAGAGAAAAATGTAGTCATAAACAGAAACAATATCTGGATGCAGGAAACGTTTTGCAAACCACCTTAAGAGATGAAAGACATGTTATCAGAAATTGTATCATATTAAATGTAAAACGATACAGAAAGATGTGATTGAGTAAAATTGTTAAAGCAAACAAAGTATACAACCATTTTAAAAAAAACATTGGCTTACATCACTTAGGATGACAAATGCCATACATCCCAAGCATCTATTTGTATGGATATATAGCGTTAGCTAGTTTTAGACAATCGACACTCTAAACTTCATGTCACTGACACAACATAGTTGCGATTAAGGTGCAGTATGATGATCCTGATCTTGTCTCTCAAACAAAACACAAATCTTATGTTTCCCAATGAAGCAACCGAAACACCATATCCACATCATAACATCTTTCTCTTATACGGAGTATTAGAACAAAACAAACTGCTTCAAACCTGCCGAACTTTAAATTACCATTTAGTTTGGTTCTGAGCAACTATGTGAATTGCTCTAGTACTCCAGTTAAGATTCCACCATCCATCCACATTACCATCATAATGGAAAAGAATAATGGTAAAGTTCTCTGCAAGAAACTGAAATTACAATAACGTGTACATCAGGGAGATGTGTGTTTGACACTTCCACTAAATGCAAAAAATCAAAAGCAGACAATTTGATACCTTCTGGACAATAGCATCAACATTTTCTTTCTGTTTGATACCAACTGGCATTGCCAACAAGCTATGGTTGGTGAACTGACCTGCCTGTGTTATTGAATACAATCAAATTACAAGTCAAAACTCCAGCAGAAAATCTATATTGTGTACAGATCAGTTGTCCAGATCATCTAAAGAATGAATTGATGGCTCTAACCCTTTGAAATACTATATGATTATCTCACCTTTGACCTTGCACTACTGGTTGCCCATAGAGGCTTCATTTCCAAATCTGAACGACTTTGCACAATGCCGCGCGGCAGACTTCTCAATTTTCCAGAATCAGAATCAGATTCCTAGAGGGTGACAGATTTAACCATTTAAAACCATAAACACAAATGGTACTCTACATGACAATAATACAACTGCTGGTCACTTTAACGATCATGAAGTGAGATAAAAAAGCAAAACAAAGCAAAACAGAAAAGAACAAAAAACATTTGCAGCAAACAAACTGATGCTCTGAGATTTACCTCTATGGTGCTAGTTGGGAGTAATCTCTTTTCCAGCTGAGATGAAGAAAAACAAAATTGAAATGCGAGGGTTAGCAGAGACTCTAGCAGAAACAATGAAAAAGAATATGAAGGTGAGAGAAGAAGAAACGTGAAGTGCTGCATTTGTTCGGTCGTATCAATTAGTGAATGTAATTTTAATCACAGAGCCAACCGAACTAGTGACGAGAAACCTATTATGCCTGTCTGGAGGATGATATACAAAAGGATCTATGCTACAAGTCACAAGATGACAGCCCAAACAACATGCATAAAAAAAACAAATGAATTTCCTGAGGCAAATAAAGTTAACTTATCAAACAACAAACTTCTGATTCTGACATTGACAATTAGTTTTGTTTAACTAAAAGTGAAAGGTGAGTTCTAACATCAAACTGAAAAACAATCAAGTCGCCTTACCTCCGTTTCATGGTACTGGTAATTTGTGATTCTATATACAATGAACAACATGACTGTACAAATAACTACCATAAACGGTAGCTGCCTCATTTTTCCTCCGCATTTGCCCTGCACCAGTTCTACATATTTAGGACATGTAAAACTGAAACCATGCTTATAGAGCAAAAGATAACCCCAATTCTGTTTTTCAAACTTCAAATTAATCCAAACTATAAGCATACCGTTTCCGAAAAGGAGTTCTTTTTAATCGATTTCCACGATTTAAAAGCTGTCATAGATAAGCAAGGCTGTTGTATCACCTCATAACAAACTACAAGAGCTGCAAACCAAGAGAAAAGTAAATAAAGAATTTTGGTTAAGTAGTTCTGTCACTAGACACAGAAAACACAAGCCAGTACCACAACATCATGGCACGAAGAGGAATGCCAAAGGTTGTAGTTGGCATGCTGGCAGAGTCATGCATCCCTAAACCAAGAAGATAGTTAAAATTAAATGGGAAATTAGAACATGAAATAAGGAAAGGAAAAATCCAGAAAGCAAAAAGGAAAACTTGGAAAAGAATCAAACGATCTACCCCTCTAATGTATTGGCAGTAGCAAAAGAGTATGAGACAACGGACTCATCAACTATAGTGGAGTACTATTAAAGGCTACCAAAAGTGTTCAAGCATCTGGATGTGCATGATCTTCTGAATCTAGAATGGGAAACTCACACATTGAAGCATGTTAAATTCTGAGCCACAGACAAAATCAAGAAGAAAATCCCAGTAAGTTGATAAACCATTTGCTGATTTTTCAGATTCAAGGAAAACACAACTGTGTAGCTGCCTTATTCCCCTTGACTGGAAAAGTGTAGAATATTTCATGAGCAGATACAAGCAAATAAACGCAAAAGGGAAGTGTGAGCGAAGTTATCAGATCTTAACATACGAAATTGAACGTCCCCCTTTCATGCATTCATTCAAAAAGACTAATTGGGTTTTCTTTAAAAACAAAAATAAAATGCTACGAATGTTTAGCAGGAGGGTTGAAACATGAAATCCGGATTCTGGAAACCACACATGCATGCAATCAATCTCAGCTACACCTATCTCCCTTCATCTAATATTCAAATAATAAAAAACAAGCAACCAAACAAGAGAAAGAGAGAGAAGGGAGGCTTCAACCCAACACAGAGATGAAAGTGACTATTCACACCAAAAGAAATAAAAAACGGATCTTGATCCTTCCCCATCGACAACAACAATAAAGCAACCAGGAAAGAAAAAAAACATGCTCGCATAAAAGAAGCTAGATTGAGGGAAAAACTGCAGAACCCAGAAAGGAAAACTGCAAAAAAAACAACCAACCTGGTTAGAAAGGAGTGGGGAGTGTGATTAATGAAGTGAGAGTCTGATAATTCAGCAGAGAAGGGGAGGGACAAGATTGTAACTTTGGAAAGTTAGGAGGACGGAGATCGCCGACGAGACGAGTGGCAGAGTGAGACAGGGCTTAGGGCAGCTGCGGAGACACCGGAGCGATGTTCTTCTGAAGTTTGAACAAGTAAGCAAAGCAAGCAAACAGACTTTCATTCATTTATTATCTGTTCATCTCTCGCTTAATCTCTTCTTCAACTTTGTAGATCCCGCTTTTGCATTTATACTCCATTATCGTATTTATTCCTTTTCCTTTCATGAATTTGTTTATTCCTAGCGTGAATGACACAAATTCCTAAAACGTTTGGTGAAATATTGAATTTGTCCTCTTTATTTTCAAAACTCAACAATTCCCCATAATGGTTTATATGTTAGTTAACTCTTAAATATTTTAAGAGTAATTACACTAATTATATTCTAAAACAGTTAAGGGACGGTCCAAACTCACATCTAACATAGGCTCGTCTGCGTTTTTGCGCCATAAATTCATCCGCGTCATAGTGGTGACTGATCACAACAATGGTTAGGCAGGGTGACCGGTTTAGGAAGGAGATAAATAAAATGTTGAGGTTAAAATGTTAGGGTAATAAATATTAGTGACAATAAGAGCAGTTAACCTTAAAATTCTAACGTTTAACTAATAATACAAACAGTCAAACCTCGGGAATAACTATAATTTTTTTTAAAAAATAAATAGGACAAACTCAACATTTTCACAAAATTTCATGGTTTTTTTTTTTTACCCATATTCTTATTACTCCATTACTCCCAAAACTTTTCAAACATACAAATCGGAAAAAAAAAATTAAACATTTTTAATTGTTATGCTCAAACTCTAGCTGTAGATATTATCTTTCTTCTTTGGATTTCTTTTCT
>JBBYHH010000011.1:575684-592412 GCA_038382905.1 Daphne laureola | reverse complement strand
ATGCTTGTATGAGTTTATGGAAGTATGATGAGCATGATTAATTCTTGGATTTGTATGAAAAGCATGTTGGTTGTTTGTTGATGATGTTGACCAAAAATTATAGATGAAAATGCATGATGAAGTTGGTTGATTTCTTGTTGAAGAATGATGTTAGTATGAGTTTTAAGATGGATTAAGGTTATAGATTGATTTGGAAAATCATTTGGGGAAAGATTGATCAAAAACCGAAACTTGATGGGTTGTTTCATGTTCTGGCCGAAAGTTTAAGGGTGTATTTAGTGATGTTTGGTTGCTAATTTATGGATTACATAAATTTTAAGTGAAGGAAAGATAGGTCAAGGGCTAAAGTAGCAAGTTTGGTAAAGTTTGGGAAAGATTTAGAAAGAATCCGAAAATTTTGGGCATGAAAACCGAAACTTTAAGTGTTTTTGATTAATTTGGTGTTTAATGGATTAAGTGTCATTTTATAAAGTTAATTGGTGTTATGATTAAGGAAATAAAGCCTAAGGATGAGAAATGACACTTTTGGAAAGTTTAAGGTTAAAATGAAGCAAAACCAAAACTTTGGGAGTAAAACTGAAAGTTTGGATGAGTTTTGGTTAAATTGGTGTTTTGGTGAAAAATTGTCATTTTATGGTTTTAAATGGAGGGTTAATAAAGGAAATAAAGGTTAGGTATAAAAAATGACACTTTTGAAAGGTTTAGGGTCAAAGTGTGACATGGCCGAAAGTTTTGGGCCTTGACAAAAAATATGAAGGAAATCATCGATTAAATTGGGTATTAAATGTTTGAGTTGAAGAAGTTGACAAAAACAGAATTTTTGCAACTTTATGAAAGTTTTGGATTAATTTGCACTTAAGGTTAAAGTTATGGATGTTTAGTGCAATTATGGTAAAAGTTAAAGGAAAGTTCACTAAAAAGTGAAAAAGTAAGGTAAAAAGTAAAAAGTGAAGGATGTTTGGTAAATTTGGCTTTATGTGAAAGTTATGGGTCAAATTATAAGTTTCTAAAAATGTTAGGGACTTAAGGTGTAATTATGAAGTTTAAGGTAAAAATGTTACCTTTTTTGGATTAAGTATGGTTGACTTTTCATGTAAAAAGTCAACTCTCTATAATTAAAGGTAAAAAGGTAAACTTTTGTATAAAGTTCAATGAATAAATGTTGTGAAAAAAGTTATGAAGGTTATGTTGGATAAGTATGATAAGTATGGAATTTTAGTTATAAACTAAAATTCAACATGTATATTTTGGATTATCGGGATAGGTTCTGACGGTGCGGGATTGGTCTGCGGGATTATCATCGGCACGTCAGAATTGGTAATTCCAGGTAAGGGGATTAATTTTTTTAATATGCAATAATGGTTTTCCTTATGCATATTAGGGTAGTTAATGGCTAGTACTCGGGTCGAGGGTAGGGCCCAGTGACTCCCGGGGGATGGTACTAGTTATACGGTAAGATTAGTAGTATGCAGGTACTATGTTCTGGCAGCAATAAGTTATGATATGTTTATGTTCTGCCCCTCACCTGAGCTTAACGATCAGGTGAGTACTTACGACAGTATTTTGGGATATGTTATGTTATGTTATGTTATGGGGGGACGCCCCACCGCTGGATCCATGCGTATGTATGTGTCAGTTAGTTGCGGCTGCCGACTATGTATGTGTCAGTTGGTTGCGGTCGCTGGCTGGTATATCTTCGGATATACCCTATGTTTCGTGTTGGTTGCGGCCACCGGATATGTCCCGAGTAGGTTGCGGCCGTCGGGGTCTGTCGTAAGTATCATTAAGTATTAAAGTAAGTATGTATTGGTTTGGTTATGATAAAGGATGCTGCTGCCAGATACTAAGATGGTCCCACGGGACACATGTATGTATGTATGTATGTATGTATGTATGTATGTATGTATGTATGTTATGATATGCTATGTTATGCTAACCCATGTGCAGGTTCAGCGTTTTCTATCTGCTAATCTTACCGACCCTTACTGAGTACCTTTCAAGGACTCACCCCCTATAATTATCATTTCAGGAGATCTCGGGCAGCAGCCAGCGCAGTAGACTACCTGGTTAGCTCTACTTTTGGATATCAGCGGTAGCTTGCGGTGACCGACTCCGCAAGTAAGTAACATATGGTTTCGGTAGTTAAGGCTCTGTAGGACGCATATGCATGCATACATCGGATGAATGTATAATTTTGGCCTACTCTGGAACTGCACACCCAACCGAGCGGGTGGTAGTTCTGATCTGATGTATATGGTTATAATATTTTGGTAAACGCGCGATAATCTGTCAAACCACTAACGTGTTTTCGGGTGCAAGTTTAGGCATTAAGTTAATTAGAATGCCTTAAACCTAATTAACGTGTTAGAAACATTAAGTTCAGAAAATTTTTAAAAATGGTTGGGTTTTTTGGGCGCACGATTGAAGAGAAGTTCAGTTCCGACGGCCGCCGCCGCCGCCTCCCGGCAACGTTCACGACGCCTCCGCACACGATGCACATGACGGCCAGGGAGGCGGGTGTGACAACAAAGATTGTGTTAATGCAGAAAATTTGAAAAGTTTTTAAGATTGGTGTGAAACTAGCTTAAATATCCGCTGATGGTAGGGGTTGACCGAATGATTTGTTTTAGGAAAAAATAATCTAGTTCAGATTTTGTTAAAAGACACATGTGAAACAATACTTTGCTCACCAACATACATCTGTTTGATGGGTTTATATTTATTCTGAAATATACCTAATGTCTAAACGTGTTACTAAAGAGAGTGAGTGATGGAGAATAATTAGATGACAACAATGACTTTGTCAACAAAATTTTTTTTGTCAACAATGACACTGAATCAAAATTTATTTATATGCCACATCATGAGTGTTCATGTCTTCCACATCAAGCTCCATTATGGGATGATCCATTAGCGTTAACTCATCAACTTGTGGAACATTGTTTGTTGCATGTTCTTCGCGAGACATGTCTATAATCTCACTTTCGGGTGTACATTCCATCGATGACGTAACCTGACTGTAAATAACAATGGAACCTAAAACACACGATTTCAGATCCATTTAAGTACTCTAACGTACTCTAAACTCATTGATGGCCAATGTGCATATTCTATCAAACTAAATGTATAACACTCACCGTTTCATTGTATTGTCTCTGATATTACCATCGACTGGACATAAACATTTCATCCCACTCATTCTGTGTTCACTGAAAAGTATCTAAATTTGACATGCAAATAAGTAGACATGGATAATGAACATACCAAAATTATAGTTAGACGAAACAATTTAAATATATAACTTCTTTATGAATTACTGCGTTGATTGAACGTATCAATAATCGACCTTCATGTGTGTGATCTACTTTTGTAAAACTCTTTACAGTGAACGCTGAGAACTGCTTCTAAAAATTAAAATCAGTGATTTGCATCTCCCAGATCAAATCAACTGCAATCAGTTTACCCAACCAGCAAGCAAGTTCATCCTACATAAAATATAATTTGATGGTAACGTAGATTTAATATAAACAATCAAAACTGTTTAATAAGAATTTGAATAACTGCATTCATTTGTAAATATAAATGTAAACATACTTTTGAATTAATACGAGACAATGTTGATGTGTCACATCCAATAAGTTGCGTAGCAACATTATCGAACATAACAAAACTTGCCTCAGATGTGAGATCTTGGACTTTTACTTCTAACTTATATCTGCAAGTATGTTAACACCATATACGTGTTATCCAAGCTGAATCATAACATCCATATTTATGTGTTATGTCTAAGGCAACACAAATCACTATACCTAACACTTACCGAACTGATGGTGTCCGAGAAGTACTCTTGCAATGCTCATAGTAGAATTGTGGGCCGACATCAGTAACTTTTTTGAAGCATAGTGGGCACGCCATGTACCACATGGAAATGTTATCTTTCACTGCCACAATAGTTGCACGACAAAGAACCAACCTATCCTGCATGAATGCAATATGATTTTTGAATTATGATCAATAGTAACATGGTTAAAGCATCTAATGCTTGTAATCCTGTTCTGGTCGTACCTGCACTATACGTGAAGCACATATATTTTCAAGCGTGAACAAGTGTCACACGCTTTGATAACGTACGTCGTACATCTTCATCACGGCCTACAATATTGTCATCACAGGTAGTAGTAGCAGGTCCACTGATGGGAAAGTTAAAACAATGTCAAACTATGGTAAATTCTACTACCTCTGTCCCGTAAAGATTGAGATATTTGACTTTTCGCCTTGTGTTTGACTCAATTTTTAGCAAATAAGAATTTGTTAAAAATATTTTTTTTTAAATATATTTAGAAACTAGACACATTCATTTAACATATGCATATAAATTATTTGACATTATATGTCAACATGTTGAAGAAAATAAATAATAGATTAAATGCTGAAAATAGAATGTTGCAATCTTTATGGGATGGAGAAAGTATTTTTTTGTACACATGGTATTACTTACTCATTCAGGATCTCCAACCGCTTTGTGCTTCATCCCGCCGGGAGCCCCGATATGACATGGATCGCCTCATCGTACGACCGTGGCGGAAGCTTCTCGAGCTACTGATCCTTCGCGATATGGACCTCGCACTCGGTGGAACAGACGTCGATCTCCTCTAACCGGTGCAACACCGAGTCTATCAACCCCCAGTCCGACAATGCTCGGAGAAAGGTCTGGCCGCTTAGCCCGACTACCTCGCACTTCTTGCCCTCTATTTATAGATTGATGGCTGGAAGCTTCACAATCCGATCGGCAACCTTCTGGGAGGTGGAAGACGCCGATAGAGCCGTCGAATTGTTGCGGAGGATCTGGAAAAGAAAATACACGTGGAACAACCGTGATGGCAAGGAGTCGCCGTTTACTAATTTAATGGCAAAATGAGACCAAGAAACTATTTGAGTGACAAAACCGGACCATAAAACTACAGACAATGTCTAAATGAGGCTTTTTTTCAAAATAGTGATAATTTGGGTCCAATAGCCAAACATTGATGATAAAATGAGACATTTTCTCTATTTTTATGTATATATTCCATATGTTCTTTATGTTGGCCAACTTTACATTTTCAAAATGGGGAAAATAACAAATTTGCCACTCATTTTTGCCCAAAAAGCAATTTTCGCACTTACTAATTGTTTTGTCAAAGCTACAACAAAGGCTAGCAGCTGTGGTACTAAATTAAAATTGAGTGAACTATATATTCAGTTAATAATTTCATGTTTGTTGGTCCGTTTGGTAACTAACGTCAGTTGTTAACTGTTAGCATTAGCCGTTAGCTTTTAATATTCAAAAATAGCGTTAAAGGTTAGCTGTTTTGAATATATTTTTTATATTTAAATGTTTGAATATCTAATATCAAAATTTAGCATTAAAATATTTCTGTATGTTTGTCAACTTCTCGAAGGGGGAGAAATAAGATTGTAGACGGACGCTTTAAGGTATGGTGTATTTGCAAAAGTGATGTTATAAAAGCAATGAAAAGAAAAGACATTTTTCATATGAGAAAAAAGGTCATTCTATTAATTTTCCGTGATGATTAGTCACTTCACATGGACAATCTTCAATCTAAAGCTTGTTCTTGATGAGTAGGTTTGGTATTTAATTTGATGGTCTTATTATTACTAGTCTCAATTGTGTTTCTTTATACCCATCTTTATCATAAATATATTACTTCCTGCATTTGATTAGGCACGTAGATTAAAAATAAAATTTTGCTCTTATTCCGAGTGGAAGGAACTACTCCTTCTTACATACGTGGGGTGTCATTACTGATTCGTGCTATCACTATTAATTACGGAACTGCCATTATTTATTATGAGATATAACAATCCGTAATTAATTGGGATTTCATCAACCAATAACGTCATGTCACGTATGCAGGAAGAAGGAGTTTCCTTCATCCCGGGTGAAGTAAAATTTTGTTTGTAGATTAATGAGTATTGAAGATTTGAGGGTAATACAATAAGATTGTCATATAAGATAAAAGTAACTTTTTGAGTTGAGAAGAGAAATTTAAGATTAAAATGTAAAATTGGTGGGAAAAAATTTCCTTAAAAGGAAACGTTAATTTTTTTATGGAATAACCCTAAAAGGAATAGAATTTGAAAGATTTTTTCTAAATTTGAAAGAAAGATATTGTATCAATTCTCATCACAAAAGAATTTCATAGCCAGAAGCAATTTTAATGATGAATGACAATTTTAAATTAATTATTAATTACAAATCCCCTATTTTCTTCGTACATTATATATTTATTATCTTTATAACGATGAATGACAATATCATAAACAAAAATCCTTAATTAAGGAAGAAAGTGGGCCGCCCTCTTACTTCCACTTGCTCTTACTAAGGTGGGGTGGAGAGAAATCATCCTTCATGCATATGTGGAAAGTCATTATTAGTTCGTATTACTAGTATTAATTATGGAATTGCTGTTGTTTATTATGGGATGTGGTAATCCGTAATTAATATATAGGGATGCCAACAATTAATAATGACATGTCATTTATGCAGGAATGAAGACTTCCCCCCACCCAGATAAAAGCAAAAACAATTCATGGACGCCTCAAATTAGGGCTATACCCTTCTTTAATGATTATCGATGAAATGACTCACGTTCTTTCCTTGGTGAAACTATGGTTTCTCCAAACTATGGATCACTCTAAGGCCACTTAAACTGATATTGGTGGTGTCCTCGTACGATAGGGTGGAGTCACGACTTCATCCTACTAGTTACGAGATATGAGTCCATATTTGTTGAGTTGTCTAGATGTTGTCTAGATTTTGGGCTCCCCTGGACAACTCGGGGTCGCTGGGTGTGGATCCGAGCAATGATCTTAATATTAAAGGTCCCTAGTGATAATCTTCTACCAATCTCAGTCCAAGTATTATCCAGAAACATGCTGCGACTTGCAAAATGAGACAAAGAAAATACTCAGACATATATAGAGGAGAGCATGAGAAGTGTGTGTGTAAAGCATATTTTTTCATGATGTGCACCACCTTATATATAGAATGGTGTCAGAGCCCATTATGGAGGGCTTGATTAAGGGATTGAGCTGTTCATGCAGCTTGGTTTGTGAATAGTTGTTACAGGCATTGGACGCATTTGACCTTTGATTGTATTTAAGTGGGGGCAGATTGTGCGCCCCTCATGGATTGTCCAAATACGACCTGTTATAAGAGGTCGTATATGTTTGGTCCGAGTGGGCTTGGAGCCCCCTTCGTATTTGGATCCATATGATTGTTGGTGGGCTTAAGGGTCCATATATATCACTTAGAGGTTGGAGTTAGGTTATCGTCATGAAAGGAAAGTCTACTCATGTTTTTTCTTATATGAGTACCAATGAACGTGTCAGCGTTTCGTAGCTCTTATGAAGCTTTGTAATTTTGTCATTTTTCTTTTTATGGATGTTATGGCATGGTATATTGTTCTTTGATTCTTGAAAGGTTGGCTTATGATTATAACTTGAGTGATTTTTGGTGCATGCTGGTCTTCTCAGTTGGAACTGATTGGTAGTTCACTGATCTGGACATGGATTTTGCCTGCTATCACCCTATTTTAGTTTTTGTAGTTCATGCATATATTTTCTTTTCTTGTTTTTTCTCCTTCATCTAGAACGTTATATTCTTCCTACCTAATTTTAGCTTATATTGGCTTAGAGCATTATGGTCACTCTTCCATTCTAGCATAGCGACTTTGTAGTTGATTTTGACTTTGAAATAGGTTACCTATGATTTAGCAATACAAGTTCTTTCTTACTCAAAGAAAAAAAAAGATTCTCGATGAGCTCATTGCTTAATCATGTATACTTACAGAGATTAAGATTGTCTGCAGTCACAACATAGTGTTGCGATTTTGAATGATGAACACATTACTAGCTATTAAAATCACAAAAGTCGAGTTTTATGGTAATGTGTTCATCATCCAAAGTAACAGCACTATGCTATGCCCACAAGTAAGCTAAATCCCACTTACAAGTTATTTAGAAGGTGAAAAGACTTTGCTTACGCAAAATGTTGAAACACGGAAGGGAGTTTGCTAACTCAAGTAGTTACAATAGTGCTAATGATCTTTTCTGCCGATTCTAGATGTTTCTAAAGGACAATTATGGAGAGAAGATCACTTATCCATTTTTTGTTGTCTCCTCTTCTTGTCCTCTACTATAAATGATTAATGGTATTATATCTTTTAAACAGATTAATTAACAAGTCATTTATAATGGAGATAGATAAGGGAACACCAAAAAATAGAACATGTGATATGGACTCGACAATTATGTACTTTCATAAGGTATAGGCTCAAGCAAAATGCTTAAGCCAATGGGCTCTTAATTAGATTTAATCTTTTCCAAAGTAAGCAAGAGTATATGCCTCTTGAAGAAGTAATTATACAGTGATTCAGAGTAAAAGCATGCATGAATTCAAGAACAAAAAAAGATCATTATCTTTTTATTTCTGTTCATAATTTATTTCATCAAATTACAGAATCTGTTACAGGCTAACAGGAACAAAATGTGTTAATTTCAGCTGCTATAGCTAGATTAACAACAACAATTACAAACATCTCAGAAGTAAGTACACTGATTAATCCATAATTAGATGTTAAGCCCATTAATCCTAATGAATTTCCACTGAATTTAGCACTGCCTGTTCCTGTCCCTAAATGATATACTAGTATATAATTAGATACACATTCTTTCTTTCTCTCTCTTTTTCTTTTTTTCTTTCTTTCTTTCTTTCTTTCTTTCTAACTAATTAATTAAAAGATGCTATTTTTGATACATGAAAATGCAAGGCCCTAAATCATACCAGTTGGCTCCACTGCTGTCTACCCATCTTTGGAGGGCCACTACTTTTTCCCTTTGTTTTTTCCTCAACTTTTTCCATCTCCTTTTTTCACTTTCCTTTAATAACGTCTCTCATTATAAATGATTAACGATGTTAATTAATCTATTAATTTCTTAACAAAAGATATATCTCCGTTAATCATTTATAATGAATGACAAGAATGAGACACAAAAAGAAGAGGGGTGATCTTCTCTCATATGGTCTTCAATCACTAAGTATCATTATTATTATTAATTAGTAGCATTAACTAATTAATTAATTAATTCCGGGTCATTAATTGTCTTCTTCTTGTTGTTGTTGTTGTTCTACCTGAAAGTTGCTCCGAAAGTTGGTGTCCAAAAGTCCATCGCGGTCTCCGTAGCCACCGGGAAAGTGCTTGAGATTGGCACCAAACACAGCCCCCGGCTTCTTAGCTCTTGGTGTGTATTATTATGATCACCATCTTTCATCATCTGCCATTTTCAGTTAATCAAAAACAGTTCTCAACTATTATTAAAACCAGATCAGTTCAAATAATTAAGAATGGAAAATATTAGTAATACATGCATGATATACTAATATAGATAACACCCATGAAGTAGCTATCACAATTGGAAGATTTTGGTTTAGAACTACTCCCTACGTCTAGTAAATGTGATACATTTGATTGGGTACGGAGATTAAGAAATATTGTTGATTCGGTGGTAAAAGTAAAGTACGCATATAAGATAAAATTAAGGTAACGTTGATGTCTAAAAGTTTTTTAAACAGGAAACACGTCAATTTTATTAGGACAACCTAAAAGGGAGAACGGATGGGTTTTGCTGGTGAGAGGAAGTAATTTATTAAGGACCAAAATCTCTAAAATGTATATAGATTAGGGTTATACTCCATACTTAATTTCCTTATTTAATCAGATGACGACATAGTTCCTAGAGTATTCTCTATTTTAGCCTTATATACACATAAAATAATAGAGTTATTAAAAATAACAATATAATTAGTACCTGTTGATGTGGATTAGGAGAGGATCCTTGCTTCATATAAGGAGTACTCAAAACCTGGAATTAAGTCAAAATGGTAGTATAAGAAAAACAATTTTATATGGGTCTGTTTTGTTGTAATGCTGTTTTTATTAAGTGTGTTTGGTAACAACTTTGAAAAGTAGTTGTTTGTGTTTTGAAAAAGCTATTAACGGTAACTTTTTAAGATTAATTGTAGTTGTTTTGATCAACCGTTTAAAACTTATCCAAAACACTACAGCTAATTTAAACAACTATTTCCCAAACGGACCTGATTCAGTCAAGTTGATTGAAACTTTTAAAAAAGAATTAATTAAATGAAGAAGAATTGAGTTTAACATACACTGGCTTGCTCATGAAGAAGCTTAATGTACTCAATTGCTTCTTGAAGAACTGACGCCGTATCCGTCTGTCAAATGAAAAACTCCAAGTAAGGGAAAATTGAAGAAGAAGAAAAAATTAAAAATTAAAAAGTCATCTTAGTAGCTCCTATATAGTGTTGTGTTTTTGTGTAAAGAAAATCTTAAAACTCCCAAAATAAAAATTTACTCCAATTTTTGAAAAGTTTCAAAAAAATTCTCAATATTTTCTCTAACAAGACAGTACATTTTTGGATAATCGTATATATAATTGATTAAAGTGAAAAGGATTTGAAAAGAGAAATATATATGGGAAAATCTCATCAAACCTTTCCGAAAGGTGAAACCAATTGTTGGAGGGCAGTGATTCGGTCCCCTAGCTTCTCTTTCCGGACCTGATCAAAACAATAGTAAAGTTGAGGACCAACAATTACAATCATAAGAACTTAAAGCCCCAAACTTGAAATTTTCCCCATTCATCATCATCTTCACCAACCTTGAAAGTCGGCAACGGCGACGGCGTCTCTATTCTCGGCCTTTTCACAGCCGGCGGGCTCTCATTGCCTGATCCTTTCTTGTAATTACTATTGCTATTGTTCCCCTCTCTTGCTTCTTCACCATTTCTCTACAGTTTCATCACAATTATATTAATTAATATAATAATTATCATTCACTAGTTGATTAACTAGAATTAATTTATTTTATCCTTATTTAATTGTTACATTCAACTCAATTTATTCTTGTAAAGATTTCGTTGAATGTTTTTCAAAAAAGAAAAGAAAAAATTGAAAACTACACATAATTAATTTTATGTATATATTAAAATGTTAAAGAAATAAATATACTGTTTAGATGCCGGAAAAAAAAAAGTAACTACTATTAAAAGTAACTTTTGTATTTTAAATAGCTATATTTATGATAGATTTTTACGATTAACTATAATCATGTAATTTGATCTTGACTACTGAATAATTATCTTAAACGTTACAATTACTTAATAATTAATACAATTATTCTCAAACAGGACGTACCGTAGGAGTAAGGATTCGTTTAAGAATAGTTGTTAGATTAATTATAATGTTTTGAATAATTTTTTAATGAAACGTTTTGAATAATTTTTTAATGAAAGTTTTGGGAAAAGGGGAAAATTGTTACCGAACACCCACAAATATTCAGGTACCTTGGTGGGAAGCAGCTGGTTATTAGGGCAAGTGGGTTTGTTGGGGAAAACCGTTCGGAGAAACTCTGACGGCGACGAGGTCGGAAACCTGTCATGGCCGCCGTCGTTCGACGCCGCATTCCAGAAAGCCGCCTCATTTCCGAACTGCACCGGTAACTGCTGTTGTTGCTTGAGGAAAGACGCCGGCCTGAAGAACGGGGGTAATTTGTTCCATGAAAACGGTGCCGGCGACGTCAGCTGGTCGTAACCCTCGCCTTCGAAGTTGATCGGCCGACCGCTGAAAACCGGCGGTTGCGGTGGTGGCCGCGGATCATCATCAAATAATGTCTGTATCAACGCTGCTGCGGAGGCTGTCGTCGGCGCCGGCTGCTGATCGTCGAACGGAAAATCTTGGTTCATCGGCTTTAAAACGGCAACGTCCGGCGAATCCAGCTGTCCGGTCGAATTATTACTTGGACTGAAATTTTAAAAAGAATGATCAAAATTGTAAAGATGGTGACAAAATATAAAGCTAGTACTCCCTCCCTCCCATTTTACGTTTTTTTTTCTTTTTTAGCGTTTAATTCATGTATTCTCTTTTTCAATATTTTAGTACATAATGTTAAGTATATTATATATATATAAGATAAATCAATCTATTTAATTTTTAAAAATATTTTAATTAATTTTTTTTAATAAAAAATTAAATCAAATAAAAATTTAAAAATACATAATAATTAAATAGGAACAGAAAAATATCATGAAGTAGAGCAAGAAGAAAAGGTAAAGTTGATTTTTTTTTTAAAAAAAACTCAAATAATTGAACAAACATGAATCAGTACTTAATTAACTCAGCGTAATTAAGATAAATTAAGTGAAGATTAGTCTTACGGGAAGGATTGGTTCCATTGGAGATCAGTCGCGGGCCATGTGAAGTCGGGCGCCGCCGTACATGGCGAGGAACACCCGGTGAAGACGCTCCTGGAGGGCGGAAGATTCCACCAGGTTCCGCCGCAGATCCCGCCTTGTAAGAATTCTTCGGCCATGTCGATTGATGCAGGAAATATGGTTGAAGGCGCAAAAAAGGAAAGCATAAAAATACAAATTGTTGAATATGATGATGAGGAGATAGGAGGCGGTATTTATTTATATATACACTCGAAATGATTGATAATTAAGGCAAGGGTTGTGTAGGGGAAAATTGTTAAGGTCCACAATAAATAATTTTACATATTAAAAAAAAAAAAGAATGTTAACAGACCAACTCACTAGCTACTTAGAATTAGAATGGATTATAAAATTAGAGGATTGGACCATCATGCTGTTGGATTAAACTAATTAGTATACATATTGTGTAATAGAGCCTTATTTGCTCATGTTAATTATATAAGATTTTACCGACCGAAACCAGTAATACATTCTCTTATTTTTGAATATCGGAGTGCGTTTGTTCCTGGACGTTTGCCAGCGGACAGTGCGCTTGTTGCGTTAAAAACTTGTAATTATATCGAGAGCTTGCTTGGAAATTGGTTGGGAGCTTATGCATATGATGAAGGCATATGACTGGGTGGAACGGTCGTTTCTCCAGAATGTGATGCTTCGTTTAGGTTTTCCAGCACCCTGGGTTGATTTGGTAATGTCATGTGTTGAGTGTGCCTCTTTTTTGGTATGGATTAATGGCGCCTTTCCCTCCAAGAAGTTTACTCCAACGTGTGACCTACGCGCTACTACATCCGAGGTCATACGTAGTAGCGCTCCTACGCTCTTCCACTCTCTCTTTAAGCTGACCAGTTCTCTCTTCCACTTGCATAATCTTGGCTCTACATTCGAAGATCTCTAGCAACTTGTTATGTTAGGATCCCTCAAAGATAGGAACTACTCGCTACTCATAACGAAATAACAATAGAGTACGGAAATGAAGAACGCTTAAAAAGGGAGAAATGAGATGAAGAGAAACTCTCTCCAGATCTTCTAGAGATTCCTCAATTCACAACATAAATTGTAAGATTCCTAGAAAATTCTTCAATTTCTTCCGTATGCAGATGATTATTCATCTGCTTCTCACATTCCGTGAATAGCCGAAACTTTGAGGAAGATCCAGAAACGCGTTTAGGGAAGCGGTATGATTCTATCTCTCTTCGTTCCATATGAAGAAAGGAATATCCCAAAGAATCGATCTTTCTTTTAGTTTATAGAGAAGCCCATCTACTGGTATAAGAATAAAATGCCAAAAAAAAAAAAGGATAATAGAGAGCCTAAAATCCAACAGAATTTCGGGCCTAGACTAAAAACTTCGCCTCTACCACTTCTCTACTTACGGTTTGAGCAGTATAAGGAGAGAGGAGAGCTAGGGTTTTGATTTTGAAATCTGCGCAATGCGATCGCGCCGCGATTTTACCCCGGTAACGAGAATTTTTCTGATGCATCTGACACGTTTTGTGATCGCCTTACCACCTTTTTGTCGTTCACCCCGTCGGTCGCTTCTCAGACAGAAAGCGACATGGTTGACTTCTGTCTGGGGCGATCGCCTTGTTGTTGGGAGCGGGTCGCCCTGGCAGTCGCCCCGCATGCTGAAGCCTTTTTCCTTCATTTTTTCCTTTCTTTCCAGTTTGGCCCCCAAGCTTTGGCTATGACTGCCTCCTTTAAGTTCAAAAGATGTCCAAAAGTGCCCCGAAAATACCAGTTTCACCGCTTTTCACTTTGACACTGAATTTTCTGCAAAAGATGCTCTTGTACACACTAAGTACTAGAAAAACATCATAAAGCACAATTTTTTGAGATATAATATAGCATTCTTCCACGGTCATCACTTCCCTTCGCGGTGTCTCAATTTGGAGGGGCCAAGATGCGTCATGCTGGATTGTTTTTTTGGCTTTTTGGTTGCTGATGGGTTCGACTATTTTGTAGTGTTCTATGTTGTCACTTTTGGAGGCAACCTTAGTTCCCTGGTGTGTATTGGATAGAGGTGATCCGAGCCTCTCGTGGCAGTGTAGGCTCGCCTTCCTCGTGGTGCCCTTGCAGGCCGAGTTTTATTTTTAATGGAGCATATATCTGTTTTTGTTGATTGGGTGCGAGTCCGACCTTACGGTAGGGGGAAGATGCTTGGTCTAGGCATTGGTTGGAAGCGGGGCTGCAAAAGGGTCCAAATCGATCCTACATATGACGAGCATGAAGAGCCGGATTTAGGAATGACATGGAGCAAGAGCTCTCATTGCCTGAAGCAATGAAGTGTTTTTCTCTGGGCGGATGAGGTCTGGAGTCTGCCCTATTCTCTCATAACTGTGGATTGACTCGGACACAATGGTTTGTGAATCAATATTCCTATTGGTTTTTAGGACATTTGGTGTGCGGTTGTGGTCTTGGTCTATGTTCTCCTTTACAGGTAGATCAATGCAAGGTCTAGATAGATATAAGCTCGCAAGAAGCGGTTTTAGTTGAGGTTGGTTGCTATTGGTTTTGATCGCACATGTTGTGGTACAAGGTCTATTTCAAGCCCCATGGCGTTATTTATGGAGTTTCACGGTTGAGCTTTTCTTGCAGGTAATTGTCCTCTCCTAGTTTCATTGTTGTTTTATTTACTTATTGTGTTCTATTTATTTTGTTTGGACGCTTTTTTATGTGATGGTTTGGTTCTATTTTCCACGCCTTAGCCCTTAGGTTTCTTAGTTTGGCGTAGGGGTGCAAATGAGACAAGCTGAGCCCGAACATCACTAGTTCAAGCTCGAGTTCGTGAGAGTCAGCTCGAGTTGATTCGAACTGAGTTAAAAAAAATGGCTTGAGCTCGGCTCGTCTAATGTTTGAGCTCGGCTTGATAGTTCGAGAGTTAAAAAATTTTAAGTATTTAATTAATTTAAAAAAAAAACAAGGAGTATACTGTAAATTATCTCAAATCCGTCATCTTTCTTAGGTTCTTGGCTCGTGAAGCTCGGCTCGTTTAACGTGATTCGACTGTTCGAGCTTGAACTGATTCGTGAATGGCTCGATTCGTTTCATACCCCCCTCCCTTTTTTTTAAGGCAACAAAGATTTTTATTAAAATTAAATTGCACCTTAACCCAAATATATAATTGGGTACAACCTCCAGTACCCCTAACTCGTATTGGCTCGTGAGCTGGCTCAAATCGAACCATAAAAGTTCAACCTCGATCGGTTCATTTTACTACTCAAATAAAATTTCAATTCAAGCTCGGGTTTATACCTCGTGAAGTTTGGTTCAGTTAATGTGATTCGAACTCTACCTCGAACAGCTCGATTCGTTTTACACCCCTAATTTGACGTTTAATTTCTTTGTAAGACGATACCTTTATGGTATCACCTAATGTATTGTTCACTATGACTTAGAACACTTGGATAGTTTTGTGAGGAACTTGTTTCCCGTTCCTTAGATCCCTGGATTTTGTCATCATTCATCGTGTGACATTAAATGAAAGTCATTCCTATTAAAAAAAAAAATGAAACATAGAAAAATTTGTGCGACAGAAGGAGTAATTGATTAATTTCATAATCTAACAACTCAAAATTTTATCTAAACCGACGTATCTCCTTGTGATGTCTAATACTCCCTACATGGATGGATATACTCGTATACATCCCAATCTGTAGACCACACTTACAGACTTACTATACTAATCAGTTCGTGTACGTATAAATTTCCCGAATTTAGTTGACCTTTCAAAGGATGATTAGACTACTGAGAGAGAAAGAATATTTGAATCGAATTACTTTTTGTCTTTCTGTCAACTTTAAAATCTATTTTTAAATATTGTTCTTATTCCTACTTTCTTTTCTTTTGGCGATTGTTTTTTTCCCCCTCTGTCGTAGCAATGTGTAATTATCATTTTCTTTATAAAAAAAAATGTGTAATTATCATTGATGATCTCTTAATGTTTTCTGAAATTCAATTGATACTTAAACCTAATTATTTTTAGCAAATCAGCTTATTATTAGCATTTGGTAAAGAAAATAATACTACAAGTTAAGAAAGACGGTAACCATTAGGACAAAGAGTCTAGAAAAAAGTAACACACAAGAACCGGTCTTTTGACGCAAACAATAACTAAAAGAAAAGAAGAAGAAGAGCAACAAAACTATAACGAATAGCAACATGCATGTAAACTGTAACGGACATTTCATCAACTAAAGTAGCGAACCTCCAACAAAGTCACCAAAAAGATTGATAAAAGCAAGAAATGTCACAATGAAGTAATGTTTATCCGCGATCTCGACCAAAGCATATGTGTGAAGATTTTCTTTGTATTTATTACTTTTAAACATATATTTATCTATATTTAAGTAAAATATAATTAAATTTTGCATATATATA
>JBBYHH010000011.1:548058-563771 GCA_038382905.1 Daphne laureola | reverse complement strand
GAAAGAAGATGTCGGTTGAAGGCTTTCTTTAGGTGGAGCTTATATGAAACATCTTGAGTTTACAAGTTATTGGGCACGAAAAATAGACAATAATCACAAACTCATACCCAACTTTCATCTTTTGCAAGCTTCACACAATTTTTACTAAACTTACGCTATTTCAACTTTTTAGACAATTCTGAATTAAACAAATTAATACAAGTGCGTTTCTCTTAATTTCACATTTTTTTTAGGCACACACTTTCTCGAGAATTGTCATTTCATCACTCACATAGCACAACAATGTGTAATACCTCCAAACTCAGAGTTTGAACACACCACAAAAAGTTCATACCTATGCCCAGAATAAAATACTCAAGAAATTTTAGGGATGAAAGGTAATAATAGAGAACGGATATGGCTCAAAACGTGGGTAATCAAAGAATCCGGCTTAAGGCTCAAATGGGTTATCTAATAGAAATAAAATATGGGTTGGCTATTTAATCAGCTGGCTCATCCTATTTTCCCACCGTCTTCACGGCTCAACACACAACATATGTAGATTTGCAACGGTTCCAAGCAAGCAAGTTTTAGCTCTAATACTTAGCAAGATACTCTCATGAACGAATAAATCACACAATTCATGCATAATTAGGCTCAAATTCTCACAGGTAGAATCTCTATTTAAAGCTTTGAACACAATTTTCTACCACTTATATGATCATGAATATGTATATTAATGGAGGTTCCAAAATAAAATTTAACTTACTCTAGCATTGAGGTCCCTAAAATGCAACCTAAATACTACATGCATCTATTTTTTTTTTTTTTGTATGCTTCCCTATACTAGAAAACAACACGCAAGATTACATAATCAGCATGCAAGTAATCATTCCAATGATCTAATTCATAGCAACCATAATTAACCCCCCCAAACTCAAAATCTACATTGTCCACAATGTTGGAAAGGGTAAAAGAAAGAAGAGAATCGAAAGTCATACCTGAGGGACCAAGTTAGGTCCTCGTTCCATGTCTGAGAGGTTTCTATTAGTATCAGTACCAATGGTGTTCAAATCTAGTGAAAATGATATGATATATGAATATAACTCATTTTTCCCTTTAGATTGATATATTATGGGCAAAAAACGGACACTTGTAGCAAAAGTTATGACCAATTAAAATTTATAGCAAACGATTAGCCGATGATTGACTTTGCAAGGTCGAGGTCGCTAGACAGAAATTTCGCGGTCAGTGAAATGTTTTCGCCCAACGCCGGAAAATTTCCAAGAACGTGTTTGACCACGACTTCCACGCGAACTTTCTGTTAGATTAACCATGTCTCAGTAGTGTGGCCATAACTTTGCGCTCAGACCTCCGATTGAGTCGATTCAAAATTCTGTGAGTAGCTAAGAGATATAGCTACAACT
Source organism: Daphne laureola (assembly GCA_038382905.1). NCBI lineage: Eukaryota > Viridiplantae > Streptophyta > Magnoliopsida > Malvales > Thymelaeaceae > Daphne > Daphne laureola. The sequence goes on along the minus strand of JBBYHH010000011.1, from coordinate 562,365 downwards.
TGTCTTCATACATCAAGTCCATAAAATGTCTCTAAGGGCTTCTAAATTGGCTTTCATCAAAGATGATCCTGTTTTGCTTCCCCATTCTCTGGTATCACCAAAATTTATTCCATGAAAGTTTCCGGAGCTTAATCTTTCTCCATCACCTACATCCCAAGTTCAACATCATTATTAAAACTTAAATACTAGAAATCTAAAACTAAATAATATAACTATACTACTAATAAGTTTGTTTTAACGTCGCTAGCTCGACAATCCCATCAGCAGAACTCAAGTGACCCCTCATAATGTTTCCATGTATAACCGGTCCAACCATTGGAATGCTCTAACATTCACTTTTCCATATGCCCAAACTTGAATCCTCTATACCTGCAAAACTCAAAGGGTCATTTCTCCATGGCCGAGTTAGTAATCTTAACGATAAGACTACCGTAACAAAATATTTTATAACGCAAGGAAAAGACATGAATTCTTCCAAACTCAAACAACCACCCTTTAAACCGAGAATAACCAAGAAAGAACACATGCTTCCTATTGGTATCAAATTTCAAGTTCTTGACATGAATAAAATAAGGATCATAAATTTCATGTGTAGCAAGGTTCCAATCATGCGTCTTTTTTCTCAGGTGTAAAATTAAAGAGTTATTGTGGGCACCAGGATCAAATACCAACCTAGACCATTTAAGTTTCTCATTTAATCTATAAAAATATGTGTCATGCATCTTCATATATAAGGTATTGCTACCTTGCTTCAAATCAATCAATTCATGACATGCACACTCAGTAATCAAGTTCTTGGAAACCTCTACTACATATGGATTAAAGAGAACAATGTGAAGAAGTCTTTTCTCAGTTATTGTTGGCATACAAAAGATGTCATAGGGGTCAGAATATGCATCATGAATAATAATGGACTCTTCAATATGTGAGGCATCATGGCTAGGTGTATCAAGTGTAGGAAACAATTCATGAATACATTTAGGCTCATCATCAAAATTTGAATCATCCTCACTACTTGCATCACCATCATCAATTAAAATATCACTACTCGTCATATCATCAGATTTTATCAAACAATCAGATTGGGGAAATAAATTATCATCCCTCAACAATTCATTCGAGGGTTCTGAGGCTTGCTCCTCCGTGACTCCAGTCTGAGTTTCAACAAATATCACATCTTTCTTGGAATCCATTATCTCACATTTTTCAAGATTATCCAATCTCTCCGCTTCTTCAATCCGATGATATATTTCTTGAAACGCCGCAGCCATTCCTCTCCATTGTTGTTTGAATTCCTCACTCAACTCCATCCAGTTACATTTTCCAAACAATTCCTTCAATTTGGTGAAATTTTCCTTGAACAGTTGCTCCACAGGACCGATTTTCCCACTTCTATAGAAACCATTTTCTGATGATTGGTAATCTTTGGCTCAATACTTAATTATAAAATCTATTTTCTTCAACAAGCGTTGGATCTCAGCTTCCACTTGGGCATCCATTTTTTTCTTCTTTTTTTTCTGAAAAAAAATGAAAAAAATTAATATATACAATGTAACTCAAACAAAAATAGCAAGAAAATAAACAAATTCCTGGAAACGACGTCAAAAACTTGGTTGCGACACCGCAAGTGTATGGTTGTCAGACAAGTAGTAAACCGGTGAGTACCGGATCGAATCTATAAGGACTTGTGATTCTAGAGAATTGTTATGAATTACCAACTAAAGAAAGTAAATGATTGATTTTGGAAAGAATTAATTAACTACGTAGAAGTGCAAGTGATTAGGAAATTAAATACTAAAACTACCTCCTAGGATTATTGATCCATTTAAATTTCAAGTTTGACAATTTAGAATTACCTATAATTATTATTCTTATCCTGTAAGCAGATATATCAATTCTAAGAACCTTCTTCCGAAGTGAACCTAGGTAATCAGAACACACTTCTGTGTCGCTCTAATTGTTTAAGCGATCTATCTCCTTCCTAGACCGTTCTGAACTTTCATTCTAGAATTAAGTCTAGCCTAATTTATCATGTGGTTTAGTAATACTCCTTTATTCCTAAGTGAAGCATACCACAAATATTTCATGGTCAGAGAAATAATATATCAACATTCCGAGTAAATAAACAAGATTCATGGAATAATAATGTGTAAAATTAAATAATCAAAACCCTAGATTTAAGTTTCACAATAAATCCTAGAAGATAAAATAAACTAGGTACTAAACATAATTAAAGAAAATAAATTAAAGAACTTGGATGATGTTGGCCGCTGCTCCTGTGGCTGTGGAGCGATCCTCCCTCTATCTGCCTCTGTATGCGTAACTCCCTTACTGTCTTGTCAAATAAATTGGCTTTTTATAAATCAAATTCTCACCAATGGCCTGGTGTGCGCATAATGACAAAAACCAAGTAGCATTAGGTTTCCCTTTAGGCTTATTAGCAATTCAACCCTTCACCTTTATTCCTCTTGTCATTTGGCCTCCAATTCTTGTCCTTATGGCAATTGGATCTGTAGCTCTTCCTCATTCATTTAATTTAGTCCTTTTTGTATCATTCTTGTCCAAATATCTCCCAAACATATTCCTACAAAAATCATTCCACAAATAATAAGAACATAGCAATTTATCATAATTAAAACATATATTTAATGGTAAAATATATAATATTATTTGCACTCATCATGAACCCTAACGCTAACCCTAACCTAAACCCGAGCTTAAACAACCTGAGATAATAGTAGTCTTGAGCATGAAAATTTTCATATGAGGAAAACCGGAAACCTTGGTTAATAGTAACTATAAGAAACTTGATTTAGCTAAGCTTGTGAATGAGTATTGCTTGGTGGATACCTGATATTTTTATCTGAAACTTGTTGTTAAAGTGAAGGTATATGAGTCTCATAACTCTAGCCCGCTCGATTTAAGGGCAAACGTTTGGTACAAATATACGTTAAGTCGTACTTTAGGATGTATGAGCCTGTGACGATACTTAGACATGTTTTCGGCTACATCGTCTTCATGGATTATAGTTCCTATCTTAGGTTTCACATCTTAAGTGCTTAGGTAACCGTCCTCGCACTAAGAAAATAAAAAATGGGTGTAAATATAGAAAGACACCCGAAAAAAGAGAGAAAACGAGAAAATAAAAGAAAAAGTTTAAAAACAAAAAAACACCAAAAAGAGAAAGTGAATAAAAAGTCGCAATGTCGACAAATAAAGTGAGTATTAGAAATAAAAGTGTGTAGCAATGAAGCAAACCACATTCACTTGTTAAATCTAGTGGCTAAACGAGGACTATTAAAACGGGAGTCCACATTTTCCTTAGAACTAATAAGTGCTCAAGATCTATGTACTTCTTTGATTTCTCCATACAATTGTTCTTAAAACCTTCACACTGTATTCAATTGTATTTTTCATAAAAGTTAGGTTTTTCTTTAAGTAAATTCAGATTAGGATGAATTGTCTATTCCTAGATTACATGCACATTTCGATTCTGTATACATTTACTTATGCATAAAATAACTTTTCTTTTAATTTATAGATGGCTAGATTAGGAGTCTTTGAGTCTTTATTTTCTTGGGTGCTTGATTTCCTACGGAGTAGCAAATGTTTGAGTGTGGGGGTGTGATCAGTGTACAAAACGTACACTTTTCCACTGAGTTTAGAGCATGAAATCCATCAATATTGCCTGCTTTTATTCTGAAATGCGCACTTTACTTATGAATTTCTAGGATTTGTAAGTGCCTACATTCGGAGGTGAAAAGGAGCTCAACGTGCCCAAATATCATGTAAAATGAGAAGGAGATCAAGCTTCAGACAATTTGGAAGGACCTAATTGCACTAAGAAGAAAGATTAAGGAGAAAAATAAAAAATGGTGTAATTAGGGGGTGCAAAATGGGCATGGCGCCACTTTCCGACGTACCAGAAGGGAGGAACTCTACCAAGCCTTGGCGCCATGCACCTGCGCCACGTCCAAGCCTCGGTGCGCCCTACTTGTGCCCAAGGGCGCATTTAACCTGCACCCCATACACTCCTGGCGCACCCAACCCATGCCAAGAGGCGTGCCTTGCCAGCGCCCCAGCCATTCCGGTGCAACTTACCTCTGTCTCGTGTTATTTTCTTTTGACACCCACGGGTTTTGTATGAATTTGTATATTTTATCCATTTAATTAGCCCTGAATTACCTAGTTTACGCTTACCTACTTAGTTATAGTTGAAATTAGTTTAGGGGTAGTTTAGGTACTATGTTTTAGTATAAATAAGACCTCTCCCTTCATTTGTAAAGAGTTGGACAAGTTCAAGATTTTTGTAAGGTTTCTCTCCTTAGAGCTTAAACCTTAGAGTTTAAATTAAGCATCTTGAGCTTAGGGCTTTTTATCCCTCCGACCCTCTTTCAGGGGGGCTGAAGGGCTGAATCTATGGAGAAGCTTTCTACGGGTGAATTCTAACCCTTACTTTGCATTTATTTTCTCGAGTGCTATTATTTGCTTCTGTGTTTACATTTTAGCGAATGATAGAGTATGATAAGACTTGTGTTAGTAGTATCATGCTTAGGTTGCAGTACTTTATCTCCATGACTATTTTAGTAGATTTTAGTGTTCGAGCCTGTGTTATAATATGATGCGTGTTTGCTGATCACAAACACTGGCATGTGACTTAGGAGTTCAACCAGAAGTCCGAGAGGGCCTCGATTGACTTATCCCTAGGACTGATTGGTAGCTTTACTTAGAGTATGAGAGGACCTAAGTAAGTGTCTATCGGTGAATAGTTAGATACTATAATGCCTCGGAGAGATAACCCCTAGACCATGAGAGTGGCCAGGAGGTGAACCCTCTCTTACGAGCGGCGGACCGCAGTGCCCGAGATGGGAGCGGGACAAAAATAGTAAATCACCTCACTAGATAGAATGAGAGATTTATTGCATGTTTCCTCGCTTAGTATAATTTCATGAGTAACGTAGTTAGATTCTAATGTCTTGTGAGAACATGTGGTAGTTTGTGATATAATAGTGTATCTAGGATAGTGTCATTGAATACGACCCTCGGGATCCGGACAATCACTGGGAGTCAAAGATGACCTTGGTCAATGGTGAGTGGCATTAGAGATAATCCATACGTCTAGGACACAACCTTAGGTGCACATGCACGTCGCTTAGGTCGCACATTAATAATACAAGAGCCCATGACTACTAATCCATAGATGATGTCTCTTCTCCCCTCCATGATCCATCATCCTACCATTCACAAACCTTTTCTTGCATAACTCATCATTCATCCATGATTCTGCCTCTCATCATTATCCATGCTGCATTCATGCATACTCGTGCATAAGTAGTTTACTATTAATCCTAAGCGCTTGATTCTCTTGGGTTCGATCCCTCATTTAAGAGCCACAGTCCTATGATAAGACATTGTTAGGGCTCAATGAGGTGTTTATAAATGTATTTTCCTAGTCTAGTGTTTGTCTATGCTTCACATGTATTCCACAAACAACCGAGCGTAAATAACCCTGACTTTTCAGATACATTTATATTTTGATCGGTGTGTAAATTTAACTATTTATATTTCCTCACTTAGAAGCGCACAATCTATCTATCCTAGTATAGTGGCTCAGTTATAAGGGTCGATGTTACAGTCATCACGGGCTGATGGTGATTTCCCGAGATCGGATGTCCAACGTCGAATTCTGCCCTCGCCGAAAACTCTGAATCCAAAATGTCAGGTACGTCTAATTGTTAAATCAGAAGTCTCGGGACTTCATTTGTAGTTTATTTCAATGGCGTTGCATATTTTAAGGTTGAAATATGAGTTCCCAGCCATTTTTACAAAAATTGAGTTTGGAGGGTAAAATGATCATTTTAAAAAATTGAACAAAAATAGTCAGTTAATGACGGCTATTAGAAGAAGACATAGTGTTGGAAGTATTATATGTATTTATGGAGTAAGTGGAAGACATGTGTTGGTTTGGGATTTAAAGGAGTAGGTGGAAGACATTTGTTGGTTTGGGATTTAAGGAAATGTGAGTGGGTTTATGTCATCTCCCACTCATATATGCATATATTAGTAACTAAGTAAGGGATGAAAAATGAAATAAAATTAAAAATAAAGAGCTGGAAGCGGTAGCCATGGGCAGGAGAAAGAAAAGAAATGGAAATATAATTGTTAAGTTAAAAGTTAGTTTTAGATAAAGGGGTATTAAGTCTCATTTTAGTTTCTATTTTCTTTACTAGTTAGTTCCTGAAGCTTCAGCCTCCTTCTTCGTTCTCTGCCTCTGCTCGACTCAAACCGCAGCAGCTCCACCGTCTTCATCTCTGCCTCAGTTCATCAACAAAAATCAAAGGTAAGCTTGGTTTTATGTTGGATTTGTTCTAGAACTAAGCTTAGAAGTAGAAAAAGCTCTCATCTCCTCTTCCTCTCCAGTTGGCCGAATTCTAGGGCTCCCTTGGGCTTGTGATTTTCATCAACTTTTTTCAAGAATTGAGTGAGGTAAGCTTGTATTTGAAGTAATCTTAAGCTTCCTACTCGAATTCTTCATGATTGGTAGAGATTTGAGGCTAGGGTTTATAAGTGTTCTTGATGAAATTTTGGGGGTTGATGAAATTGATTGTAGAAATGTGTTCTTGGGTGAATTGTGGACACATTTAATACTTGGAATTATTTGAGTAACATCAAGGAACATACACTTATGCTTTGGCCGAATTTAGCCTCCATGAACAGTAAATGATGTTCTTTGCTCTATTGTTGAATTGGGATGAATTAGTGTTGTTTAGGAGCTTCTGAATTGATGTTGAAAGAAGGGAGAAAACATTTGTTGGTGATGGATATAGTGTTGGTTGAAATTCACAAGAAGAATATTTATGTTGATTTTGTTTGATTAAGCTTGGAATTGGGTTGAAATATGGTTAATCATGAGTTGCTGAATTGAATTGAAGTTGATTGAAATATTTTCCACAAATTCCTAGTGTTGCCCGATTTTAGGGATGATTTTTGGAAGGATGAATCTTTGTTGAATTGTGGGAATAATGATGCTAAAGTGTTCTTGGGTTGATCCTAAGAATGTTTGAAGTTTGGAGTTTAATCATAACTTCATCCGTTGTTATGGCTCAAATGTTAAAGTATGAACATTTTGCGTAAAAAGGTGATTTGGTGATTAGTGAAGTAATAAAATGGAATGATGATTCTAGAGTGTTGTTGGGTAGTTTATGAACAGATTTCATGTTATAAGTTAGCTTAGAATCATCCAATTTAGTCATGGTCAAAGCCAGTCAAAATTGGTCAAACTTGGTCAAGGTTGGCCAATGTTGAGAATTATCGATAATTCCTCACTTGATGTTGTTTTGTGTTAAATATGGAATGCTAATGAGCTCCTAGATCTTTGGTGAACTGTTACGAAACAATTTTGGTGAATTTTCTAAGTTGGGGCCGAAATGTTAAATGTGGAAAACAAAGGTGTTGTTTGCTACTTGTTGGGAAATTAGCATGATTAGAGTTTTCCTAGAAATGCTGGAAAGTATTGAAGAAGTTGGATGTTTTACGGAGATTTGATTAAGTACTTTAGCCACTTTAAATGTGGATTTTGGTTGAAGAATTGAGAAATGACTTCTATTAATGGTAGAATAGTTTAGTGATGCTATTACAGCTCCTAAACTATAGTTTAAATGTTAAGAATAATTTACTTAGTCATTTTACCTAAGTTGGCTAAAAATGATGAGTATGAACATAGTTGAAGTTATATTAAGTTTAGAGATAAAGTTGGTTGAAAGTAAGATGATTGGGTGAATATGAGTACAATTGGAAGTAGATGGATAATTTAGCCAATTATTGTAAAATGGGCTGAATTGCACAAGTGTGCAAAGTTGAAGACTTCATTGGATATTTGATGGATAATGAAGTAGAATTTCGTATCAATTATACGTCAATATTTAACATTAGTAGTTTGCTTGGGATAATTTCTCCTAAATTGGTGAAATTAAAGCCTTACTTTGAATGTTGAGTATTGGATAAAGGATTATGGACTTAGAATCTTTTTATGTACTATTGTTCAGAGTAAGTCTCGTTAGCTGGGAATTCTGCTGGATTTACACAAGTGCGCAGAATTTCATCGGATCTCCGAGTGGAGTTAATATTTTCGAGGTAAGGGTTCAACTTGCTTTATATGCTTTGTGGGTTTCTGGTTTGTATATTGGGTTAGTTAAGGCTAGTTTCTGGGTCGAAGGTGGGGCCTAGTGACCCCCAGGGCTAGTCCCAGGGTAAGGTTAGCGGTTTACAGGTACAAAGCTCGGGAAGCTAATTCTTGGTTGTGGTGATTAAATTAGTGATGCTAGATGCATCGGTCATTGATTGACCTTACGACAGTTATACGGGAACCATGGTCCTTCGTTGGTACCATACGCGTGAAAGTTCACAAAACCCCATGTTGTGCCAAGTTGGTCGACGGGGGCTGTCGTAGTTATGATTGTGGTCTGAGTGGACAAATATTTCATGTGTTTCGTGTATTACATACATCTCACGACTTATAGGTTGTATGAACTGTAGTATAGTGCATATTGTTCATGCTAACCATTTTATGCAGAATATTTTCTAACCCGTCATCCGTACCTCAGCCCTTACTGAGTTCTTTCGGGAGCTCACCCCTTAGAATTACATTATTTCAGGAGCAGCTGAGAAGCGACCTGCGGTGTAGATTTCCGCTAGGTTCTGTGTTTGATTTTGTTACTAAGATACATAAAGCTCCTAGCTCTGATATGTTTCAGATTTTTTAGGGGTGACCCGGTAAAGTGTATTGAGTGATACTAATTTGCCTAAGTTGAGCACATCTTATTTGCTAATGGTTAACCTTCTTTATTTGTGTATAACAGTAGCAGTAGTACTCGAAGTGGTAGTCGGTGTTCTGGTGATTCCGCCCACTTGAGAGTTGTTTGTATTCTGCATTGTACATGTACTCAGAAACATTTTTTGGATTATGTGGTATGATCAGCTGTTGCCGGATTTCTGGTTTGTATGATGTTGTATGTTATTTACTCGGGAAGCGTTTGCTCCTTTCTGGTGTACCTAGTATTGGGCGTAGCCCAATTATATTGCTTGTGTATGTGCGATTCTTATTTGTAGGTAAATGCTGCAGGTGCAAGTTTTAAGTAAAGTGTGACCGGGCTATGGATCATCCTCCACCTCATGGCCCATGTCTGACATCACGCCTTCCACCCTATACGACGGCTTCCACGGTGAGGGTGTGACAAGTTGGTATCAGAGCAGGATTGCAAAATTATTTTTGCAGCATAAGTTAGTCCGTGTAGGGAGGTTGGAAAGAGTGTGTGTAGAAGGGCAAGCCTCTGTTCCATCGATTGGTTCCGGGATAGTTCAGGTAGGGAAGTGGCCACTTCCTTATGTGAACTGCCCAGGAACAAGGGGTGGGATGGTAGACGGCCGGTCTAGAAACATTCAATCTGATCAAAATGCTTGATGGACTAATGTGCGAGGGAATTGCACATGGTTGGATCATGAAGGCTATGGTCGTTTGTTGATTGTTGTGTTGGTGTGTGATGCTATATATTTTGACCAAGATAGTCTGCATCATACATCATAAATTGCAACTACACTACATAGCCATTAGGAACACCGCTGTTTGCTGTTATTAGATAGTTAACCGTTTTAGTTGTGTTCTTTTTCCTATTGTGAAATTGCAGATATGGTAAATACTCGCAGGGAGCGAGAGTTACACCCGGAGCTTAGGGAGGAAAATCTCATTCCTCTTGATCATCAAGGGAGATGGCCAAGGATGCCTAGGGCACAGCCAGCCCAACTCTGTCCTCCACCACAGCCGGAGGCACATACCCCAGAACAGGTTGTACAGGTATTGGAGCAGATCAGGGCGATCCCGACCAATATCTGGCCTGCGGCAGCGCAAGGTAACCCCCCAGTGCAGGGAAATCATCCAGGACAGGTGAACCTAGTACAACAGTCTCTTGATGAGACAATTGAGACAGTACCATCCGATACACGCACGACCACTCGTGCCAGTTCACCGTATCAGCATATAGATTCGACTTTAGATGAGGAGGATAAGAGTGTGGATGAGCGAAGACACCCCCGCGTGCGAAGAGTTTTGTGAGAGGATAGATCTGATCACTCAGTGCAGGACTAGCATCGTGGCAACGGGGATCGACCGCGTGACCGCCACCGCAGAGACAGAGAGGATGATGACTCTGAGTGTCACAGGGAGCCACAGAGGCCTAGAGTTGAGCAAGTTGCAGGTTCGGATGGACTCACCTTGATGGAGCGCTTTCAGTGCTTGGGTCCTTCAAAATTTACTGGTAAGGGAGAGGATGAGGCTGCCGAGACATGGCATACCGACATGGAACGATTATTGGGGACATTGCATCTTCCTTCTGAAGAGATGGTCACCCTAGCAGTCTTCAACCTGCGTGATAGAGCTTATCACTCGTGGAAAGGGGTAGTTGAATCCAGACGAGCTGAGTAGGTTCGGAAAGGTTGGAGGGACCCTAGTATGAAGTGGGAAGAGTTTTCCCCGATATTTTACGATAGGTGGATCGGGTATGCTACCCGAGACCGCCGCCAGGTAATGTTTGACCGATTGACTCAAGGGAGCATGTCAGTGATGGATTATGATCATGAGTTCGCTCAGTTAGTGTGGTATATTCCGTAATATGATAGCATGAAAGTTGAGAAAGCCAAGAGGTTTTTCAGAGGCTTGCGAGGCTTGCGATCAGGGATTCACAAATACGTGGTACTGCTGGGTATTACGTCATATAATGATGCAATTCAGAAAGCCTTGGTGATATAGATGAAGGAAACTGAGGACAAAACTGTACCTCATGGATCCCAGAGTACTGGGAGAGAGTCTGGATCGAGGAGGCCGAGCGGAGTTGCCGGCAGGTTCGGTAGATCTGGCCCGAGAGATAAGGGCAAGGACATTGCACAAATAGCAGGCTACTATCAGGTATGTGAGAGACGACACCCCGGCAAGAGATGATACTATCGGAAGGGTCGATGCCTTGGATGCGGATCCCCCGATCACTGGATCCGGGACTGCCCCTAGGTACAGGGGCAGGATGCTGGGAGGCAGATGCATTTTCAGCAGCAAAGAGCTCAGCCTTATGCATCTCAGGGATGCGGTGCACCCCAGGGCGGCCTGCAATTTCATCCGCAGAGACAGTCGTACCAGCCACCACTACCACCACCACAGCTATCAGCTAGACCTGGACGAGTGTTCCAGATAGAGAGGGGCGAGACGGCCCAATGTAGAGCTCTTACAGGTACATTATTCCTAAATGATATATCTGTACTTGCTCTTTTTGATACAGGTGCATCGGTATCTATTGTGGCGCAGAGGTGCGGAGTATCACTACACCTACCTATTAGTTACTTTCCAGACTTGTTACTAATTCATACTGCCGGGAGTCGGTACCTGTTCTCAAATGAGATGGAAAATGGGTGTATATTGACAATAGGAAGACATAAGATTTCTTCTGATTTTCTGGTGCTGAATACGCCCAAGTATGATGTAATATTTAGCATGGATTGGATGGTCAAGAATGGTGTCTAGATTGATTGTGCCAAGCGGCACATCTTGATTTCGGGTGAGGTGGTACCTCTTACTATTCCGCCGAACCCTGCAATTGTTGACCATAGCATGGAACTGAAGGTTCCGGATCATATTCCAGCGTCAGGTGAGGAAGAATTTTATGACTTAAACTCTGCAGGTACTCGTATAGAATTAGAGAAAATTTTGGTGGTGCGGTATTTCCCACAGGTATTTTCTGAGGAGTTACCGGGAATGTCACCAGATAGGGAGGTAGTTTTTGAGATTCTTCTTTAGCCCGGTGCTACACCGAGTTTGATTCCTCTCTATCACATGCCGATAGTGGAGATGGTGGAGCTAAACAAGCAGCTAGAGGATTTGCTGGCGAAGGGATTCATACACCCGAGCACATCCCCGTGGGGTACTCCGGTTTTATTTTCTAAGAAGAAGGAAGGGACTCTTCGCTTGTGCAATGATTACAAAAAGCTGAATGCGGTCAAAATAAAGAACAAGTACCCATTACTGAGGATCGATGATTTATTTGACCAGCTCAGGGGAGTAAAGGTATTCTCTAAGATCGACCTGAGGTCAGGATACTTTCAGATGCGGGTGAAGGAAGAGGATATTCCTAAGACTACTATTAGCACTCGATACGGGCATTATGAATATACCGTCTTATCGTTCGGTTTGATGAATGTGCCGGCAGCATTTATGGACTTAATGAACCGAGTGTTTCGGCCATATTTGGATTCATTTGTAATAGTCTTCATCGATGATATTTTAGTGTATTCTTTGGATGAAGACTCACATCAGGATCACTTAAGGAAGGTAATGGAGACACTTTGGAAACACAGGCTGTATACCAGGTTTTCCAAGTGTGACTTCTGGATACGAGAGGTATCCTTCTTGGGGCACATTGTCAGGAGCATGGATTGTCTGTTGACCCCGAGAAGGTTCGAGTAGTACAGGACTGGAGGCAACCAAAAACTGTGAGAGACATCCGGAGTTTCCTGGGTTTAGTGGGTTATTGACGCAGGTTTATGCCAGGATTCTCTGTTTTGACGTCATCCCTAACTCAACTGACAAAGAAGGGTCAACCCTTTATCTGGACAGAGGCTTGTGAGAAGAGTTTTCAGGAGTTGAAGCAGCGATTGACGAGTGTACCAATTCTAATTCTGCCGGACCTGACACAACCTTATGTGATTTACACAGATGCGTCAAGATTGGGTATAGGCTGTGTGCTGATGCAGGACCATCATGTGATTGGTTATGGGTCAAGGCAGTTTCGACCGCATGAGCAAAACTACCCAATATACGATTTGGAATTGACTGCAGTTATCTATGCCTTGAAGCAGTGGAGACAATACCTGCTCGCCAACAAATTCCAGATCTTCACCGATCACAAAAGCTTAAAATATCTGTTCACATAAAAAGATTTGAATATGCGGAAATGTCGGTGGCTCGAATAAATGAAGGACTATGATTGCATGATCGAGTACACCGTAGGAAAAGGTAATACTGTGGAAGATGTTTTAAGTAGGATGTATACCGGAATGGTAAAGGGTGGAGATTCTGGAAACCAATCTGAGAGTTCAGATTTGGCTTGTCTATGGCAGAGATGGAACCTCTGGGAGCAGAGACATATTTGTACTTTGACTATTCAGTCAGAGTGGTGGGCGAGAGTCAGGGAAGCCCAGAGTAAAGATTCAAGTTTGAAGAAACTGTTCGGAGAGGACTGTGGAGAGTTACGCCTGTCCTTCGAGTACAAGTAGGGGCTACTGTATTTCAAGGGATGATTATATGTACCAGATGATTCTGTTCTCTGGGATGAGATCCTGGAAGAGGCGCATGCTAATAAGTTGAGCATACACCCCGGAAGTGAGAAAATGTATCATGATCTTCGTTCTTACTTTTGGTGGTTGGGGATGTGCTACCACATTGCCACATATGTGGCCAAGTGCACTACTTGTCAACGGGTAAAGATAAAACATCAGAAACATGCGGGAACACTACAAACTTTACCCATTTCGGTGAAGAAATGAGGTAATATTACTATGGATTTTCTAATGGGTCTACCTTAACTTGGACACCTCATGACGCTATCTGGGTGATAGTTGATCGGTTGACTAAGTGTGCACATTTTTTGCCCATTCGAGCAACAGACTCCCTAGAAAAGCTTGCCAAACTGTATATTCAAGAAATTATGCGGTTACATGGAGTTCCTGACTCCATTGTATCGGATAGAGATCTGCATTTTACTGCACGATTTTGGGGAGCATTTCATAAAGTGTTGGGTACGCGACTCCACTTGAGTGCAACCTATCACCCCTAGACTGATGGGCAGTCGGAAAGGGTGATCCAGATTGTAGAAGATATGCCTAGGAGTTATGTGTTAGACTTTGGGGGGAGCTGCGACCAACACCTGCCATTGGTAGAGTTTTCATATAACAACAGTTATCAGAGTAGCATTGGCATGACGCCGTATGAAGCATTATATGGGCGGAGGTGTATAACACCTCACTGTTGGTCGGAGGCATTAGATAAGATCGAGCTAGGCCTCGAGGTGATAGAGGAAACTACTGAGAAGATCGGAAAGATTCTAGCAAGATTAAAGATCACAAATGACAGGACCACCTCATATGTGAACAAGCGACGCAGAGATCTGGAGTTTGAGGTGGGTGACAAGGTTTGGCTCAAAGTTACAACTTTTCGAGGGACCGTCCGGTTTGGCAGACGGGGCAAGTTGTCCCCAAAGTACATCGGTCCTT
>JBBYHH010000011.1:521721-534991 GCA_038382905.1 Daphne laureola | reverse complement strand
CTGGTTAAAACAGACAGCAGCAATGAAGCCCTCGAGTTTTCTGATAAAGGCTTTAGAAAAAAGCAGGTCAGAAGATCTGAACGATTAGAATCTCTAAGCCCTTTGGGTGTATCAATCGATCCAATGATAAAAGTGTCAGGAAATAAAACAGAAAGCAAGTCTAGCACAGCAAGCAAAAATGAGGGCAGTCCAGGTAATCAGAGTGTATTGTTGCTCAAGGAAATGACCGACAGTGAGGTTGAGTTGGTTACTGTAAACTCTGGCCGATCTGCACAGCTTCTTGATTCAAACAGCGATGGTGGAACTCTGGACGTTTCTGGCAGAAGTTCCAATAGTAGGAGAGTCACGAGATCTGTTCATAAAACTTCTCCAAGCAGCGTGCATTCATCAGTTCGTCCAACGAAAAAACCTTTGGAATCCAACAGAAAAAGTGTATGTAAAATGGTAAGCATAGAAGAGGAAGATTCAGGCAGTGCAGATTCTAAAAGGTGTAAGACTAAGCAGCTTGGGGATTCTGGTAGTGATGCTTATTCAAGTCCCTTGCATGCATCAGCTAGTCCATTGTGGGGGACAGAAGCTTTAGAAGCCAGCAGAGGAAGTGGTCATGGAATGGCAAGCCTAGAAGAGGAAGATTCAGGAAGTGCAGATTCTAAAAGGTGTAATAGTAAGCAGCTTGGGGATACTGGTAGTGATGCTTATTCAAGTCCCTTGCATGCATCGGTTAGTCCATTGGGGGAGACAGAAGCTTTAGAAGCCAGCAGAGGAAGTGATCGTGGAATGGCAAGCGTAGAAGAGGAAGCTCAATGCAGTGGGAGTCTATCATCGCCTGATAAAACAGCAAATGAGAACGTTGATTTGGCTGCACCTGACTCTACTACGATTACCAAAAATCTTGGTTCAAGTGGAGCTCTGGACTTTTCTGGTAGAAGTGTATACAACTTGACAGAGGGACTAATGACAGGTTATGATACACATGGGCAGTTGGAAAGTGCAGAAGGTGAAAAGGATTCTGCACATGCTGATACCCTTGGGGCTTCAGATGGAAATGCTACCTTTAGCACATCAGATACTGCAGCTGGTGAAATGGCTTTGGAGAATAACAAGATTGAAGATTTATTCACAGCCATGGCCGAAGAAACTCAATGTATCGAGTTAACTGACACTGTTCAAATTGAGATAGTTTGTCAAGCGGATGGCTCTCCTGTTCAAACAGAGAGCTCAGGTAATTCTTCTATCCTTTATTGGCTTAATCTTTTATAAACATCACATGCTTATGAAAATTTTCAATTTTGTTGCCACAGGATTACAGCTGCAAGTGCCACCAGGTGATGAAAGCATGAACTCCAAATGTAACCAAATGGGTTCTAAGGATGGCACGGCTTCTTTTCAAGGGGGTCAACAAGTTATTACGGAAGCCATAAATAGGACAGATGCTAAACCTATGGATGAGATAACCAGGGAACAAACATCAGAGAGCCAGGGTATTAATATTTTTTGTTTTCATATTTTTCTTTACGCTTTTGAGGAACTTAGGGTGTGTTCTTTTGTGAGAAAAATGAGAAGAAACTGAGAAGTATTTGAATTTTGGTTTGATGTTGTGAGAGGAAAAATGAGAGGGAAATTGTTGATCTGATGTTTTGTTGTTGGAATAATCATGCAAAGAACACACCCTTACTCTAGTTTGATGATACCCACTTTTACATACTATTTCATGGGCTTTTTTTTTTTATTTGAAGATGCGGTGCAAGTGACTGAATCAGCCATTAACAATGAAGCATGTTTAAAGCAGCCGAAGCAGGTTGATATTGTTACGGAAGAAAACAGGATAATTACGGCTCTAGAACGTGCAACTAGCCAATCACTTTCCAGTGATATGATTCTTCATGAGGGCAATGAAGGGGAGAATCTATTGCATGGTATTCCCTTCGCTCATGATTTCCAAATTTTCCATAAATACCTATGCTGATTAACCATGTATCAGGACTTACTCAAATGCTATCCACTTCTATGCGGTTTTCTGATGCAGATGCTAGAAATGAAGAGAAATTGCTTTCACAGGCTATGAATGTCAATTATGAAGTTGAAGGAAATGACATGCATGGTGATGCAGGTAATGTGTTTATTGATTTGATGCTTTTATCTTTTCAGACACATTTGAAGCTAGTAGTAATGCTATAATTATCTCTACGCAGTAGAGCACAAGGGCGATCCCCATGCTGTCTCTGCAGGGAAATCTGATATTCAAGATGGTGTAGTGGAGATAGCTGACTCTTTGGAGTGTGCTGCTAAAGACAAATCTGAATCTCTGGAAACCTTTATTCTTGAAAGACAAGAATGCAAGGATGTTAACAAAGAATCTAGAGCTGAGTCTGCAGGGAAATCTGATATTCAATATGGTGTAGTGGAGATAGTTGACTCTTTGGAGTGTGATGCTAAAGACAAATCTGAATCTCTGGAAACCTTTATTCATGAAATACAAGAATGCAAGGATGTTAATGAAGAATCTAGAGCTGATTCGTCAATGGAGTTGGATGGCCTTTTGAAAACGAAAGCGATGGGTTCTGATGATCTTTCACTAAATAAGGAGGATGATAATTTTTTCCAGTCTAGTAATGTAAAGGACTTTGACACTCCTGACCATTCAGCTCAACAATGTGAGTCTTCTTCTTTTCATTTAAAAGAGCCTTTAAATGCAAGTTTTTGTCTCCTTATTTGCAAATGTTTCACTTTAAATGCAACTTTGAGCAAGATGCAGATGCTGAAGATGATGTGCTTCCTGCTCATGGTGTTATTGAGTTAGTGAGCGTGGAAGAATTTGATCCCAGATCATTGGCTGCTGAATTCGCCCAAGAGAACAACAGGGATTCCCAAGAGAGCGGTTATGAAAATTGTGACATAGAAAGGGACTTGACAGATGAAGTAACTAGTGCAAATTCTTCAGACAAAGAGGAAATTGCTTCTCCTGGAATTTCCAAGGGCGGTGAAAAGCAAGATGCAGATGCTGAAGATGATGTGCTTCCTGCTCAAGGTGTTGAGTTAGTGAGCATGGAAGAATTTGATCCCAGATCATTGGCTGCTGAGCTCGCCCAAGAGAACAACAGGAATCTCCAAGAGAGCAGTGATGAAAGTTGTGACATAGAAAGGGACTTGACAGATGAAGTAACTAGTGCAAATTCTTCAGACAAAGAGCAAATTGCTTCTCCTGGAATTTCCAAGGGCGGTGAAAAGCAAGAAGCTGTAATTAGTCCTCATTTCACTTTCCCTGTAATGCAAAACAGGATTGCAAAATCCCCTTGTAGCACAAGCAACTGTGACAAAACCATTGCAACACAGTCAAGTCATGGTGTAGAGACCCAAGGTTTTTAATTTCATTTTCCTTGTGAACATTTTTGTCCCACATTATATGTCAGCTTCACAATGATTACTATGTTCTTTATCTTTTTGCAGTTGAATCATGTGGCTGGGAAGCTAGAGCTCTTAACAGTACTGAAGGAATTTACGAGGTGAATGTGAAGGAAATAGAACAGGATGAGATGTTGGAAGCTGATAAAGAACAAGTGATGACTGATGATTCAGTTTCCCATGAAGTCCTTCAGCATCAACTATACACTGGAAATGTTCATGATGGCTCAAATAATATGGACAAGAATGTGGGAAATGATAACGAGGCTGAACACACAGAGGACAAGTTCTCTTCTGGTGAGACCAAAGAGGAATTTTTCTTTGATCATACTGCTATAGGGTTTGAAGGCCCAACTCCTGCAGAAGAGTGGAGGGCTGATGAAATCAAGACCTCATTTATCACTACCGAGGAAAATTATCACCTGAATGTAGATGAAGCAAAAGGAGAGAAGATGTTAGAAGCTGATGAAGAATGCGTAATCGGTGGCGACATGATTCACGATGTGGCTCATGACCCTGAAATGTTGGTGGAAGTTTACAGCGAGGCTGAAAATCCAAGTTTGGAGCTTAGATTTAGTGAATTCAAAGATCACCAGGGAACTGCTGGACTCGAGGATGCTAATAAACATTCAACTGAGAAAGGTCCTTATTTGTATGCAGAAAGAGAACTTAAAGAGCAGATTTCAGATCACATCTCCGATACTATGCTTCAAAGTGTTAATGATGAGAAGATGTTAGAAGCTGATGAAGAATGCGTAATTGGTAGCGACATGGTTCACGATGTGGCTCATGACCCTGAAATGTTGGTGGAAGTTTACGGCGAGGCTGAAAATTATAAAGAACTTACAGGGCAGATTTCAGGTCACATCTCGGATACTATGCTTGAAAGTGGTAATCATGAGAATTTGGAACATAGTTCTGCAAACCTGCAGATGCCTGTTGATCATTCTGCTGCGTCGTCAACCATTTTTACTACTGAAGGTATGAATATATATCCTTGTATTTGTTCATTATCAGACCCGTAAAATTGAATGTTCACATTGATAATGGCTGGTCATGTTAAACTCTGGTAGCAGAACATGATCCTCATGATTGGCTAGACATTGCATTTACGTTGTTGAGGGAGGATAAAGATAGTGGTTCTAAAGTGAGGGTAACTGATGCTGCAACACCTGCCATGATAGGTGATCAACGAGGAGATGTCGCATTCGGTACTGGTGAACCTAAAATATCAGGTCACAGTGATGAGATTGGAAAGACTACTGAAGAGGATATCAAGCCTGATAATTCTTCAGGTACCTTGTCTTCTGCTACACAGTATTGATTTCTTTCTCCTTCCACATCTTTTGTGCATTTTGCTATACTGTGATAGAAGCTGGTGAAATTTACCGAACTAGCATTGTGATTTGTGAATACAGCTGACCAAACAGAGGAAATGGTGTTTTATACCATCGAAGACGAAACGGTTCTAAGGCGTTAACATGACGGAGAAGCCTCAACTTGCTAGCCTAAAAGACCGCCTCTCAGGCCAGTTTGGAAGTGAACCTTCAGGCCTTATTGGTGCTCGAAGATGCTGAAATTTGTTTATGTATTTTCACTGCAGTTAAGCATGCCTCATGCTACGTGCTGTGAATGTAATGTACAGTTTTGTATCTGAATGCTGCCTTGCCAATTGCTAGAAACAAATTGTGACTGCAATCTCTGTTTAAACAGCTGGCTTTCTGCTGATTTATAAAATGATTACTTCTGGAGCAAACATCATTATCATCATCATCATCATCATCATCATCAAACAAACAGCATCTTAATCCCAACCATATTGGATCAGAAGCATGAAGGTTATAGTAGTAATAATTAATTACTACTCAAAAAAATATAGTGATGAAGTTTTACGTCAAATGGTAGGTCTTGCATAGAAGATTATGAGCCTATGATGAGTTGAACAAATATCATAATTTAATTTATGTTGCCAGCAAACTTTGTCCAAGTAACATACATTTATAGTCTCTTATTCAGAAGAGAATGATACATAAAACCCCCCAGCTATACCTTCTTAGAGTAGATTTACTGAACTCATTCCCTTCCAAAAACAATACAAACACATATTCAAAGAATCAATCAAAACCCAAAAGAAGATTAATGTTTCACAACTCTTGTATCTACAAGCTCTACTTCAGGATTTAGCATTTCATGGTTCCCAGAGCTGATTCATGATGCAGCGTCGGCGGATTTTCCTATATGTGAGAAAAAGAATGATCTCTGTTTGTGCCTTCCTTTGTTTATACACAAGAACTTGATTGATCCAAAACTTGTTTGCTCTCCTCAGTCGTCACACTTCAGACCACATACTTCTAACACAACACCACCTCTTGATACAAACGGGTTAACCCGCGCCCACAGAAGAGATAAGATCGAAGCAAGAAGTATCGACCAGACAACAATGATGGTGGGAAGCCTATCCTGTTTCCCAAACAGACCTTTCAGGAATGGGTATAAATGGAGGATAACCCATAAGGCAAAGAATAGCCTACCAAAGAGAGGACCCCAAGAGTCATAGCCATTGGAGATAGCATCCGAAACTCCAACAACGACCCCGATTATATTGATTATCAACAGTGTCATGGGAGGGACCAACAAAGATGTCCATTTGAACAGATAGAGCTCAGAGAATTCCCCATCATCGGCTGCTTTTGAGGTGACGGTGAAGTTGGTGTTAACACCGGCTAAAACCTTGAGCAGACCCTGGAAGAGAGCAAACAGGTGCGATGAGACACCGCCAATCACCCAGAACTGCTCATTTCTCCACCAGTCATGTATGCCAACGCCACCCCACTGCATCTCCAAGATACCAGTTGCAGCTATGGATATAAAAAGGCCAATAAAGAGGATGCCAGCATAGTTGCTAATCTGTAGAGATGCAAGACCAAACAAAACTCTTAGTATTAACCATCAAAAGAATGCAAACTACTACTAATTTTCAGAAAGCTAAGTCGAATGAGAAAACACCGCTCGGAAAGCTACACCCCAAAGAGACATAATAATGCTCGATTCAGGTAAAACTGGAAAAAATAATATTATTCGGGAAAAAAAAAAAGTCAAATGAGATTACCTCTGGGACAATAAACTTCCCGGTGAGCAGACAAACGGCTGGTAGTGTACAATAAACGAGCAAGGGTATTGAAGTCAATGGATACACAACTGAGTTTATGTATGAGAAACGCTCCAATGGTTTCAAACCACAGCTATACCCATACCATATGGGGCAATGTCGACTGAAGAATATCTCGACCGATCCTAGAGCCCATCGCAAAACCTGATGTAAACGATCTGAAAGATTAATGGGGGCAGAACCCTTGAATGCTGCTGTTTTCGGGATACAATACACTGACCGCCACCCATGACAGTGCATCTTGAATCCGGTTAAGATATCCTCAGTAACTGAACCGTAAATCCAACCAACCTACAAGAACAGATGTGGAAACATGTGAGGACAGCTGAAAACAGAAGTAACTGCAAAAGAATGTACACAGTAATTTATGCATACTTCTTTTCCCCATTCTGTCTTGTCTTCATAACCACAGCTGATCACATGGATGGCTTCTTTCAGAAGTGAAGCTGACGATGCTCCTCGAGGAATTCCACCATCTTCCATCTGAGTAGAAGCAACAAAAACTGGGGACTGGCCAAATTTCTTCTCTAACTTGTCTTGTGACAGAGGTGCTAATTTTCCGTTCTTTACACCTACCGCATGATCCAGTCAAACATTAGCTATAAGAATTTCATCAAGGGAGGAAATTAAAGAAAAGCATCATCTCGAGATAGATAAGAAGATCATTATTTAGCCGAAGCTTTCAGTTTATACTTGAACGAGCGACTTAAGGTATTCTTAAGATGTAGTAAGAGAATTAAAACTTCAATACCTCCTTCTACGTTTTCCAAGGCTACTATTTGCTTTTGAACCTCTTTGTTCCCCAGCTTCTGATCTGATTTCTTCACCTTTTTGTTTTTCTTCTTACTAGAACTGCAACAGCAGCAGAACCATTTTGGCAAACAATTGCATGTGTTCCTAGGAGGCTTCTTCTTGGCAGGGGCATCATATCCATAGAGGGCCTTTCTCCTAAAGACACATCCAGTTCCAACATAAATAGGCCCCTGAATGCCATCAAGCCCTTTCATGTTGATCTGTTTCAAAAAACATGAGTGTTCTTTCAGGATAGGCATGAGAAGGGGAGGAAGAGGGAGGAGGTATGCAAATGAATTTGTGTCACTTACGTCAAAGAACACAACGTTACGGTTTGAATATCTATCATTACGATCAATCCCGTCAAACCTTTGGGGAAATTGGACATAACAGATTCTCTTCCCTGAGATTGGGTCCATCATAAAGCACATAGCTTCCCGGAGAGCCTTACTGTTGTTTATATAATGATCACAGTCGACGTTCAGGAGGTAAGGAGCGTTTGAGATGATAGCTGAGACTCGCATCTTAAACAAACAGCCAATTTATGCCCAGTTAGAAGACGGAAGGAAAATAAAAAATGCAAATGTGAACAACATAAGAAAAATGGGAGCTTTAAACTTCAGAAAGAGAAAAAAGAGAGAGATACCAGAGAATTCATGGCACCAGCCTTTTTGTGGTGATCAAAGCCTGGCCTTTTTTCACGAGATACGTAAATTAAACGAGGTAATTCGTTTCCTTCAATATCACGGACACCATCATGACCAAGGAAAACCTGCAGGGAATGTCAAATTAAACTTCAACAGATTGTTTAATCATTCAAATCAAACAGAATGATGAGCAAGATGGCAGATAGAGAATGACCTGGATCATTCCAGGATGATCCCTGACATTATTGCCAGGCCATGGTGTCCCGTCCTGCATCGTCCAACCATCCTCTGGAACCTTTAATGCTGTTGATACTAAGCTGTTGATCCGAATCTTGAATTCATCATATTCTCTCTGTTTAAACATATAGTGTTGTGTAGGCCAGTTTCAGAACCAATGGAAGTATTGTAGCAACATCAAACAACTAAGATTCTGAAGTGCTTAAAGAACACTCCAGTAACAAAAAACAAAATGGAGAAAGTGAAAAACCTTCATGGCACGTCGTTCCCTGACAAAAGTTGGATCGACTTTATTTTTTAAGTAATCAACCTTTTGAGCAAAATACCATTCTGGCGCCCGTGGCTCAATTTTGTACCGCTTGCAGAAAGGAACCCACTTTCTTGCAAATTCAGAAGTCTCGGAAAGGGCTTCAAAAGTGAGCATGGCAGCACCGTCATCTGAGACATAGCATGCAACTTTGTCGACAGGATAGTCCACTGCTAGAATGGACAGAACTGTATTTGCAGTTATAAGCGGCGGTTCTTTCAAAGGGTCGACTGTACTAACAAATATATCCACAGAAGCCAATTCAGATGGCTTTCCATCTTTCTCATACCTGAAAAACAAATTCAAATAACCTTCACTGAATATCTGTTGGTTATGCATCAAATGAGAAGGAAAACAAGCATCTTTATCAACACGGAGTTGGAGGTGAATGTAAGTATGATGACCTCAATGATAGTCGATCTAGATATGTTTCTCGTACAATGGGGCACCACTTTGGGAACTGATCAAATATCCATGAAACAGCGAACCATATTTCGCAAACTACTGATATAAGCCACAGCACAAAAGCATCATTGACGGGATGGAGAAGTCTGTAATGAAAGAATAAGCCTAGAATCACCATACGGGTGATGACAACCATCCTGTAGGGATTTATCTTGCTTGATGAAATGGGCAGCTTTCTTGATAGTGGTTGCCTGCCTTCATCCATCCTGACAAACGAAAAGCAGTTCCAACCATTCTCAGTTCAATCGATCAATTGATTTAGAATACACTAAATAAGTTTCTGTAAATGAGACTAATCTAGCATATAAATATATAGCTCAAATGATGACAGAAACCACTTGAGCAAAAACTTTATTGAACTAGCAGTTCTTACACTTTCTGTATTTAAATGAAAGTTTCTCTATGTTTTCTTCCTTAAGAAAACCCTAATGTTTTTTGTCACCAGATTCCACAAAATCCAGCTTCACAAAAACCATAAAATTAAAGAGGAAGAGAAATGTACATGGGCAAATCAGCATCATCAAATTCATCGTCATTTCCGTCATGCTTAACAACTTGAAGTTTCTCATTTTGCTTTCTCTTCCAATCTTCCATCTTCTCTTTCCATGCTACAGTTCCATAACCGTAAACAGCAAGGTCCCTCTTAGGATCCATGGCTCTTGGTGGAACTGAAAAGAGCAACAGGAGCCTCATTAACTAAAAGAATGGCTGGCTGGAAAAGTAACAAACCAATGTAACTTACATGTCAAGGGAGAATCAGAAACTGGCGCTGGATGTACCCGTCTTCCACGACTCATGAATGGAGGGATAATAAGAGCATGTTTATCAGGAGAAATATTAACATCCTTGATCCAAAAACAAGTACATATAAAACGTTAGCCATATGAATCGCCAAAATGAACACTACAAGTAAAGGAAGGACTGAGGAAAGGGCACCTCTTGACCATATGTTAAGAGAGGGATCTCAGCAGCAACCGACGCAGCATCTAGCTCAGCCGGGGTGCTGATCCCTGAGATACTGGAGCGAGGGCCACGCCCAATATTCAGTCGGGCAGAGAGCATATCAGCAAAACTATGAGGATCTCTCCTCTCATGATTACCGAATTCATGTTCCAAGTCATCGGTATCATCCTCGTCATCATCACCTTCCACTCTAGGGCATCCTGAAAACAATCAAATTATGTGAAGCCATTAGAGACCAGTCCACCAAACTGATGCAAAAAAAAAGGCCTCTACCAACAGCAAGAAATGGATTTACTTCTCACCTCTGAGGCGTTTGAATCGGGTTTTACACTGAGGGCATACCTGTGTCCCCTCTCTTCTTTCATATTCATAGCAAGCCCTGCAAACAGGGAATGCACACTCATTGCAAGCAACAAATGGCTCCCCATCAACAGCAACCTCTATCTCATCCCCACAGATCTGACAAATCTGCCCACTTAATTCCTTAACAGAGGTCACCTGTGACTGTTTTGATCCAAAAAGAAGTCAACCTCCAAAATGGGTCACTAAAAATATAAAAAATTCCGGGCCACTCAAAGTTAACATATCAAGAACCGAAACAATTTCTTTGAATACACGAAGAAAATACTAGTTTAGATTCTCGACCAGAACAAAAGTTGCAAACTTTCATGCAATGGTTGCATTGAGCAGCTCAGAAACCCATAGATCGGCACTAGAAATTAAAAAACTAGGAAAAGAAAATAGATTAGTTGAATCTAGGCCTTATATGGACACGATGAACAAGAAATTTAGTAAAGATTGAATATTTAGCTAATATTTTGGGGAAATTTGGCAACCAATTAATGCTAGGGTAAAAAATCCAAGAGCTGCATGAATCTTTCAGGCTGAGGATGGAGGAGAGAAGGCAGGATGAAAGACAATGTGAGAATATGGTAAAGAAGAAGAGATCATATGAGTTATTACCTCCAATCAGAGAATATGAGGAAAAATGGGGATAGATAAAGAAAAAAATGACTGACAAAAGAAGCAAAATATATTGCTATCAATTCAGTCACTCAGAACTGAACTCCCAAAAAAGGAATCTAAAACAAGACCAGCAAAAAGAGGAAGAAGAAGAAGAAGAATGGAAACTTACTCTGGCAACTTCATCAGCATTGATGAGAACAAACTCATTTCTGTTGTGAGAACCAGCAATGAGCCTCCCATTAGTCTCCATCATAACAAGCTCTCAACACAACAGCCTCCAAATCTCAGTGAAACAAACGCACTTTCAAATCATCAGACCCAGTCAGTCACACACACACACACAAAGAAGCAAACTTCAACTTCTCCCTCCCAGTCTGTCATGCACCCACTCCAATGACCACCAACCTCCTCCACATCACACAATGAAATGAACAGAAGAAAACACACAACTCCTCCAGAGGGAGAGAAGGGAGTTTAATAGTACTAGTATACAAAACAAAATACTAATAGTAGATGGAAGGAAGTTATGATGTCAATTTCCTGATTAAAATATTAGAAATGATGGAATGGACTAAAATAAAGAAAGGGGGAAAAGGTGTGGTTTTTGTAGCTTTTGTTTCTGTGTCTTGCTTGCTTGATTGATTGATACTTTCCTTGAGACATGGACAGAGAGCAAGTGAGAGAAAGAGAAGGAAGAAATCATAAAGTCTCTCTCTTTCTCTCCCTAATGGGTGATTAACTGTAAAAATCAAGTCTTTACATCTCATCAATATAATACAGCTTCTCAAGCAAGGACAGGACAGAAGGGGATTGGTTTAGTGGGGCAAATGACAAATGAATCGGGTCGGGTCTTATTCATCTCCTGGAAGGAAAAGGTTGGAACTTTCGGTGACGGTGGCGCGCCACCGTGGTGCGGTGGCTGTCTGTGGCGGTGATCAGGGGTAATTTGGTAATTTTAAAGTCAAAAGAGTTCTCTTACATCGTGCGTCGTCAAATGCTGCTTCGGTTTCCTGTGTTTCGGTCTTCACAATTCAGCTGTGTCGGCGGAAAAAGAAAAACGCACAAAAGAGCTTACTAGAGAAGTGAGCTAAAAAAGTACTCCATTACATTTTATTCTTGAACTTTTATTTTGATTAAAAAATAATTTGTTGAAAAAATTAAAAAAATATTTTTAAAAATTAAATATATTAATTTATCTTATATATATAAATTATTTAATTTTATATATTAAAATATTAAAAATATATATATATAGATTTGATATTAAAAATGAAACGTAAAAATATAAGAAGAAGAAGCAGCAGCGAGAGTCAGAGAGAGCTCACATGAGGCTCGTGCGATATCTCGCGAGAAATTGGGACATGTTTTTTATTTGACTAAATTACCCTTGTCGGCTGATCACAGCACAGGTAAATCCTTAACGGTAAATCAACACCTTTACCGTCCAATCTATACTAGCTAGGATCAATGTGCTCCGTCCAAAATCTAAATTTACTAATCATAATAAATTCTCTCATAGCTAAATTACAGATTTTATCAAAATCTTTAGTTTACCCTTTTTATCTTTAAAAATTTACAATCATCTTCTTGAGATTTAGTTAAATCTTTAGTTATTTTCATTGATTATTTGTATTGTTAGTTAAACATTAAGAATTTGTGGATTAACCGTTCTAATTATCACTAATATTTCTTATCATAACATTTTAACGTTAACATTTTATTTCTTTCTTATCTTCCTCCTCAACCTGTCATCTTGTCTGGTCACCGCCACGACGTAAACGAACTCAGGTTGCGATGCAGGTGAGTCTGGACAGTCCCTTAACTGTTTTAGAGTATATTTAATATAATTACTGTTAAAATCTAGTCAACTACCACCATAAACGGTTAGGAGAGATAACTCAAGATTTCATTAAACTTCGTAAGGGTACTGAATGTTTTTTGAAATATATGGGGTAAATTGAGGATTTCACCAAATCTCATGATTTTTTTGTAGTTTATTCTTTTATTTTTAACATTTTTTCATTTTTAAAAATTTATACGCATAGTATGTTTTAATTTTTTTAAGTAGTTGCCATATAGGTTACGATATTTTGTTCTTATCACGTTTTACTATCAGAAAAGAAAACCAACAAAATTGGCATTGTTCTTTTAATTAAAATCTCAAATAAAATATCACAGAAATCTATCAGATTATATTTTTTTCATTGGCATTTTCTCTCACACTGTCGTATTTACAATTCAAAAACACAAATTAACTTTTATTTACCCTCATTTCATCAACCAAATTTCTCAAAAAAAAAAAAAAAAAAAAAACCCAACTTT
>JBBYHH010000011.1:503941-514023 GCA_038382905.1 Daphne laureola | reverse complement strand
GAGGGATTTCTTTAAATTAAATTTCACCCAATCCATTAAATCTTTGCTGTCTTTCATTCTGAATTTAGTTTTGCTTTATTGTCACCTTTAGCATAATTTGTGCCTTGTCCTATTCTCCCAAAAATATACCTCGGTTACAATCA
Source organism: Daphne laureola (assembly GCA_038382905.1). Lineage (NCBI taxonomy): Eukaryota > Viridiplantae > Streptophyta > Magnoliopsida > Malvales > Thymelaeaceae > Daphne > Daphne laureola. Next base: position 513,880 of record JBBYHH010000011.1, on the reverse strand, counting down.
AATAGAAAATACCAAAAATATTGCACTTAACTGTTTATCAATTTTTATCCTCAATTCCTTTGGATTCGACCCCACTTACCCTACTACAACTACAACCTTACACTTGAGGGAAAGTTGGGCATTTGCAGCCAACACGCAACCAGTTACATTGCCACTTCTTCAGAAACTTACAGAAGAACAAAAACGATTACTGGCTTCACAACAATTGCGAGTGCATCATATTAGTATTTCTTGACATGCCTGAAGTTAATATAAGAAGTGGCATGGCCTTTTCAGTCTACTTGGACCTCACTCATCCTATGCACAAATGTAATGAATACTCATCTAAAAATAGCTCATAGAATACATTAAGCACGCACCTCTTTATCCTTGAAGGCAAAGGAACACACAAAAAAACTTCAAAAAATAGCTACCCATCTTTTTTATCTTTACCATAGTGTTCTACTGTCATCTTGGACCAGATAACTCAACGGCATGCAGATTATCCGTTGAATCAATAAGCCAGTCAGAGTTAGCATGTGGTATGAGTTCTACCTCTTGCCGTAGAACTTCCACTTTTTGCCATTCATCCCATCTCTCTGCCAATCCATCACCTTCCAGCATTCTCACTACATCTGACATCTTCGGTCGCTCCATCGGTGAGCTTTGTGTGCAGAGCAGAGCAACCTGGATAAGCTGTTCGACTTCAGCTTCTACGTAATTGTTCTGGAGATCAGGGTCCACCAGCATTTCCAACTTCTTCTCCTTAAGGAGCCCTTTCACCTGTTAACAGATCATACAATTACAGAACTGGATACATACTCCATAATTCATAACACAGAAAGTAAAAAACGACACTTTAGAGCACAGCATTGAACTAATCTGAATTCTCTTTTCAATCAGAAGACACATTCCTGGTCAACCCAAGCAACACCTCTTACAAACAGAACTAGTTCTCGACTAAGATTTTAAAAGCCAATTCCCTTAATCAGTAGCCAGCAAGACCTACTCTCTCCCTTAGCATAATAATATTGTTTTAAATTCCTAACAAGATTCAGTTGTGAAACAAGAAGTGAAATGCTGAACTGAGAAAGTAGGACTCTGGAGAAGGTACAAGCATGAGTCAGAAATGGGTCGTCCTGTTCCGCAAGTTTTTTGCATAACAGTAAGTAAAAGCTACAAAGAAGAGCATAAGCGCATACCCAATCAAGCAACATGACATCATCATCATTTGCTAGACGAGCAAGATCAAACGCCCTCTGACCAGTTATTAATTCCAGAAGCATGATCCCATAACCAAACACATCAGTTTTCTCTGAAGACTTCCCAGTTGATAAATACTCTGGAGCAATGTGCCCAATAGTCCCACGGACAGCTGTTGTTACATGTGTGTCCTTGTAATCCATCAGTTTAGCCAACCCAAAGTCCCCAACAACAGCTTCAAACTCCTCATCTAATAAAATATTAGCGGCTTTCACATCACGATGAATGATCTTGGGGTCACAATGATCATGCAAATAAGATAGCCCCCTAGCAGATCCCAACGCTATTCGCTTACGGGTAGGCCACTCAAGAGGAGGTTGATTTGGAGGGCGTTCTACAAAATCATTGTCCGAAGAAGATGTAAACACTAACAAAACTAAACACTAAATTATAAAATGATAGAAGCAACGGTTGTTAGCACGTTTTTACCCCTTAAACATGATGCCACACTTCCATTAGCCATGTAAGGATAAACAAGTAGCCGTTCAGTAGGAGTCATACAAAATCCACGCAATCTCAGGAGATTCCTATGCACAGCCATGCTGATCATCTCCACTTCTGTTTGAAATTGCAACTCACCACCAGGTGTACGCTCCTCCTTTAACCTTTTTACAGCTACCAATGAACCGTCTGCTAAACGACCTTTATAAACCTTGCCAAAACCACCTCTACCAAGAATGTTCTTATTGCTGAAACTGTCACTTGCAACTTGCAACTCCCGCAGTGAAAACCTTTTAAGTTGTCCCAAGTGGACTTCCGGGTCTTCTTCAGCTGCATAACCATAGTAAGATAAATTAAAAGAAAATCAATTGCTAAAAGCAATGTTGATTCCATTTTAAGCAATTACCAGGTACATCAAAGAAAAACTCTTGAGGCTTCCTCCGACGCCACCATGCAAATGCAAGTGCCGGGGCAGCAAATAGTAATGCAGCTCCAGCAGCAACTCCACCAGCAATTGCTCCAGTAACACTATTACCACCTAAAAGTTGATGTCACACAAAAAAATAGAATCACCAAATTATGCTTGCTAAATTTCTGGCACCAGCACTTGTACCAAAACTATACTTTGTTTTAATCTGAACTAGGTTTGGTACCAGTGACATGAAGTTTATAGTGCCAATTGAATTTGTCTAAAAATGACTAAAAATTTGTGCAAAAACACTTAGTGGAAATGTTCTACGCAAGATGCCGTTCCTGAGACGAAATTCATCACCGTCATCATCATAGATTATTCCATTCGCATGGAAGATTAATGAGATAGCAATGCGTTGAGATAGCTATTGTAGTCATGTTTCGTTACAGGATTGATAGTATCATAACATCATGTATGATGCATTCAGGTAGCAATATTTTCATAATTATTCATCAACATGAAACTTTAAATGACTTGAGTAACTTCTTATGTTATCTTTTGAAGGAAACAAAAGGAATCATTTACTAAAAGCCAGACATGGCAACAGACTCAGCTTCCAGGTATATACAAATAACAGAAAGTTCTTCCCCCAAAGATGAACCTGCTACCCTTTCAATGAGGCAGAGAAGTAACAGTGAATGTTATCGCAAAAAAATGTAAAATATTATGTGATGATTATACCAGGAGGGGAAATTGGTGGTGGTGGCACAAAAGGAGGAGGCGGAGAAAATGGAGGAGACCCAGGGCATGGGCGTCCAGTGACTGGACCGCAGAGGCCCAAGTTATTAGCGAAACTGTACGGTGGACATGAAAACAATTAAGCATGGCAAAGAAATTTTTCAACAAGGTACCACTGGATTCAATGGTTAACCTGATAGGTGTGAATAGTGAGAAAGAGCCAGTATCGGGAACCTCCCCAGAGAGGCGATTGTTTGATAAATCCCTGAATAACAAAGTGCAGGATAAGACCCAATTTTAGTCAGTTCAAATATATCATGATGCCTCCAAAGAATGCACACCAATCGAATATCAGGTTCAGCTGAAACTTACAGCACTTGAAGTGTTGAGATATTTGTCAATGACAGAGGAATTCGGCCCGTTATGCTGTTGTTGTTTAGCCGGCTATCCTTGCACAATTTCCAAAGAAAAAAATAAAAATCTAGGCAAACATGTTTGACATCACATAATTTTGAAGGCAAAGGTTGCCTGATGTATATACTATATAGACCCAACGAATTAGAGCATAGAGGACACACAAGTATGATACTCCCTCCGTCCCAAAATAAATGATGCATTTCTTTTGGCATTCAAATTAAGAAATGGAGGGAAGAAAAAAAATTGGTAAAAAATACCCCCATCATTAGCACCCACCACTCCCAAAATAATTTTGGTAAAAAAATTGAGTAATATGAAATGTTAGGGGTATTTGAGTAAAACAACTCAACTAAAGTTTCTAAAAAGGGAAATGCCCCAATTTTTCAAGGACATCCCGAAAAGGAATACGCAACATTTATTAAGGGACGGAGGGAGTACAACTTATGAGAATTCCTTTGAAATTCATAGCAATTTTATCACATACAAGGTTCTAGTTCAGCAGCATGCCATAATTAATGAGTAACTGCAATGCATAGCAATCTGGACTAGTTGGTAATTAGGTGAGCTTCTTTTACGTTTAATGCCCTTCAATTTGCTTTAAGAATCACTAAAAGATATGCTAAGTCACCAGATACATATAGATTTTCTAATAGTACATTATAAAACATACCATCATGCAATATCGCCATTGGCATTTACAATAAATCAATAATAGTATTACTTACAGAAAACGCAGTGTTGACAACTTCCCCAATGATTCTGGAATTGAGCCTGAGAAACTATTCAAGTAAAGATCCAAGCTGACCAAGTTGGTCAAATTCCCCAACTCACGAGGGATTGGACCACTAATGTTGTTACTGTAGAGCTCCCTGCAACAGACAGACAAGGTCAATACCCTAGCTATTGCAAGCATAGTTTTTATAACTAATATGCTTTAGTCAGAATAAAAATGTTCCAAAAGTTCTATTTCATGAAGCAAAAAATGGGGAAAATCCGTTCAAACTCAACTATGAAAATGGTGACAGAATAAGAAAGCAATAAAATTTAGAACAGTGCAAATCAATCCTCAAAGCTTGAACGAATCTCATTAGTCTACCTTACCATTGGAATAAGGCAGATCTAATACCAAAGATCACAAGTCCCAGGAATAATGTAATCAAAACATTTACAGCTGTATGGATTTTTCACTAATTGTCTCATAAAAATGCAACTTGATGACCACAGGTGGGCAGCCAAACAACTAATAATGGCAACTCAAAGAAAAGCAAAGCTTACAGGTACTGTAAATTCTTAAGCAGGCCAAGCTGTGGAACGAGTTGGCCAGATAGTGCAGCATTTCCAAGATCGCTGGAAAGACATAGGACAATAAGCATTAAAAGATGAATCCTTAAAACCAAGTTGAAAGCTAACTAAAGTATCACATAATAAACACCTAAAAATACACACATGGAAGGACAGATCTTACACTCTGATAACACTGTTGTCGTTGTTACATGTGACATGGAACCATGTGCATGGGTTTACAAGTGTAGGATCCCAGCTCTGCAACACATTGTTAGGATCATTCAAGTTGATCCTCAAACTATGCAATGCATCACCTGATCAATTATTCAAGCAAAATAATAGTTAAAAGGAAATAAACGAAACAATGAATCATAGATACTTGTCTATATACACGATAGTTCATCAAAGAGGTAGAAACAACAAACTGAAAGAATATGACCCTGACATTTCCCAGATGTCACAAAGTCCAACAGAACAAATTTCTAAATCACACATCACTGTCTGTGTAAAACATGGGAGGCCATCGGGTGAGAAGCAAAAACAATTAAGCTTCTTGAATCAAGTTGATTACATGCTGCTTTCTCAACCACATTACAAAATATCTACAACCAATGGTTTTTAAATGATGAGCATATGAATTTTCATGAAATTCAACCCTCGTAGGTATGTATGCTCTCATAACCGGAAGCCAAAGAATCAGACCTGCCTGTCTAGATGAAGTCAACGCTGATGCACTTGAAAATATTTTCAGCCAGAAATGGACTTGACTTTATATACGTATGAAACCTATTAGCTACTACAAAAAAGTTAAACAGGCAATGCCACAAGACTTCAATTGGTAATCTATTTTTTTAGTAAAAGACCAACAACCATCCAAAAAGTCAAGTACTTAGGACTAAACTCCCAACCTCAGAATAAAGGTTAGCAAATATAGTAGACAAAAAGGAGTTAGCTAACATTTGTAATGAACCCAGAATCTGATAAAAGTTCCCAGTACAACATTAAGCTACCCACCTAAATTTGAAATGCCATAAATTCCATAAGAACGATCAAAGTCTTAACTTTACACAATAAAAATAACGAACCAATATAGAAAGAAAAACAGAATGCTCACCTTCAACATTAGCAAATGCCAGCCACAATGGATGAAGTAGTAAGACCAGCAAGCATCCGAAAACAGCCTCGACCTTCTTTTCTTTCCCCATTTAAGAAAGGGAGACACGAACCTCTCACACCCCAGAGCTCCCCATCGGGAACCTAGATTTCCCCAGATCCAAGCGACAAAGAAGCCATCACCATCTCCGCAAAACCCTACCTCCAAACTCCCAACAATACCACCTGAATATCTGTTCGACCAAATCCTCTGATCCCTTGTAAATTTGGAACGATACTAACAGCAGCCACACCCAGAAAAAAACACACAATAAAGTCCAAAAACAAAATCTAAAAAACCCACAATTGCTGCCTATAAAAACGGAATTTAGCTCTTAGCAGACTGAGATACTTGGAGGTAGTTCATCCACAAAAAGAATATTCAAGGAAAGAGACTGACTTTGTCTTCGTTCCTCAGCATTCGTGTTCCAAGTGACTGAAGTGTTCCAGAGACATAATTTATTTTTTTTGAAAAATTAAAAAAAAAAAAACTTGCTACGATTTGTTTTGTGATCTTCAGAAGTTGGTTTGGGAAACAAAACTTGAGTGTAGGACAGGAGTGAAGCGTGCAGTAGTAGCTGCCCAAACGGTGCTGACCGTTGCCCGATGCAGTCAAAACGGGTTCCCGCTACATCGTGGAAAGTGACATGACCGGGGGCGTCTTTCTGTTATGAGATACAAACACCAATCAGGTTTACGTTAACTTTCATTTTCCCTTAGAAGTTGTAGGTTAAGCAATACTCATAAACTTTCAAAAACTTTCAAAAGTTAAGAGGAATACAAAAAACTCAAAAAAAAATCGGTTAAATTACAATTCCACGACCTTACTTAGGAATGTCAAAAACTCCATAAGATCCTATTAACCAAGAAACAAACTCGATTGATGTTAAACCCGAAACAATCCGAATCTGAAATGATCCGAATTTGATTGACCTGAACATGAAATGGCCGAACTTGAAATGATCCGAAATGTTTTGAACTTGAATCTCGGTGACCCGACATAAAAATGACTATAAGATGAAATCTAAATATCAATAGTTCATCATTGTTACAGTTTGTTGTTAAGGGAAATAAGAGTTGATGTGGTTGCGTGCATGTCCCGAGTTAGTCGTCAATTCGAGAACGATGATTTGTTTGTGGAAGCACCTACTTGAGAGTGGTTCTACTTTTGGTCGATGGTGCTCTCATATAATCGTGTGATGACTTTTCCAACTCGATTTCAGCCCAAGTAATCCAAAAATGAAATTTACACCATTCAATTTTAACCCAAACTTGACTTGAACCTGAAACTCGAATGACCCAAACCGACCCGACCTAACCCAAAATCAACTTGATCCGAAGCTATCCAGATTACCCGAATTTAAACCGATCAGAAGCAACCCGAAACTCGTTTGACTCGAAATGCTCAACCTGAGTCTCAACTTGAACTCAAATGACTCGACTCGAGTCCGAATGGGCCGATTGGCATCCCTACCCTTACTTGAACTATAATTCCCCTATCAAATGTTAACATCTTCAACAGTTTTGTTAATTTTTTGTGATATTACTCTAATTGAACCTTAAACATTTTGAACCCTAATATAAATTTAACATGAAATCTTTTCTTTTTACATATTAGCCCTTAAACTTTCATCCTTGACTTTTACTCCCACCTCTTCCAGGACCTCCACCCTAAGCTACCCCTCACCACCACCTCCAAGATAATCGCCACCTCCACCTCTCTGTCCACACCCTAACCCTTTATTATGATGCCCCAAACCCAACGCGAACACCTCTTGAGACCCTTAACCACTTGATGAACGTCACACCATCGAACCATTCACATTTGAGCATCACCACCATTTCTTTTTCGTCTGACCACTAAACTGTCACCCAAAGTTTTTTTGTCATCCTTGTGAACCCTAGATTTGAACAAAAATCCCATATTTCGAGGCTTCAGGGTTGGATGAAAGGTATTGCAATACTTTTGAGATAGAGAGAGTATTTAAAAATAGTAAAAGTTATTTTACCAAATTCATATGAGTTATCTAACCTTTATATATATATATATATAGAATGCTAAAGATTAAATTTAACAAGCAAATTGAAACTAGCTTGGTGTGTATATTGTATCAATATTAGGTTGAACGTAATCCTAATCCTATTATATATATATATATATATATAAATAAAGCAGGATACAATAGAAGATGTTTTAGTCAATTGGACCTCTCTAATATTCTCCACCGTATGATCCGACTCATCAATGCACACAATTGTTAAATTAGCATTAAAAGGAAACAATTAACCATGCAAAGACTGAAAATTACAACTCACTGCCACTAACAAACTCCTTTACTCCAAATTAATACGTGGCAATGGAAATTTGATCGGATAATCAATACACGACCAATTAACGGCATGGTGGAGCGGTGGCAAAAGGGTCCGAGTGAGGGCTCTAGTGGAGGCCGTTCTAGAGGATATATAGGAACATGCAAGGAGCAGTACAACTCCTTGCCCGACGTCATGAGTTGGATGAGCGTGAATGGTTGGGGTAACAAGTCCACTCCGCTCATTCGCCATCTATACTGGATTTAGTTTAATCAGATGATGGAGATGTCGTGTTGATTTTTGATATTATATGTGCTGGTGTTGCCATTGGAGTACTTGTGCTCTCCGGGTATCCTTGCAGAGAATAGACTTTCTCGGGCACGTTTTGCGTGGCTAGAGTGGAGGAGGACAAATGTCTTGAACAGGCTCGCGGTTGTTGCGGAGGGATACTTACATGAAGTCATATGACAGTTGGAGAGGACCTGTACCCATTGGCATCACTTCGGATATCGTATCATAAAGTAACTATGTTCTTTTGTCAATCTGATGATCCTATTATTATTTATGACTTTTTGTTTGAGACACTTATTGCTTCTTTTATCCTCTTTAACCTTAAGTTTCTGGGATCGTAGGTATTATTTTCATTCGACTGCTTTTGTTCTGCGCATCATTAACGGTGTTGTACATTGTATTGCTCGTTATGACTTAAAGCGTTGTGGTAGACATGTTTGGGGACGTGTTTCCCCTATTTGATTGTTTTTGACATTAGCCACTTAAAATTAATGAAATCATTTCCTTTAAAAAAAAAATAATGACATTAAAATATTAATATATCTCGGCAACTACCAGATATACAATAGGATCTTCAAGTTGCAATTGACAACCTACACAAAATTAAAAATCAGATATCCTATATATATATATATAAAGCAGGATACAATAGGGGGTGTTTTACTCAATTAGACCTCTAAAATATTCATGATTGTTGGATCTGATGTGTTCACACCTAAATCAATTGATTTAATTGAAAAATTGTTTAGTTGCCCAAAAACCAATTGATAATTACAAAAAGGAAAATGTTAACGGGTGTTTTAGGGGCACTTCTTAAGGGTAAATTTTTTTTTTTTTTTTTTTTTTTTTATATCTCTCTACACATGTAATAATTATAGTGAAATGAAACAAGAAAAGATTCGAAACATGAAAATGAAATAAATATACCCTTAATAAGTGTCTCGGGGACATCTGTTAACAAAACCATTTTTTTCTACGGAATCTTCTTTTTCTTTCCAACCTTCATCTTCTTTTTCTTTCTCTCATCGATAAAACACTTCTTTTTAAATAGACTCAATTTTTTTTCTTTTTGTAATAAAAAAAATTAAATAATTAGTACAATGAAAAGAGAAAATTGAGATGTATAAATAGAGATCCATTTGTATGTTTTTTTGTAAGTTAAAAAATGATAATTGGTGTTGTCTAGTGAGAGGCACCATTTTGGCGACTAGAGGAAGAAGATTGAATCCCAAATTTGGATTGAACCTCCTCTCCATCCTCTAATTTTCTTATATTTGGCAAAATGACCCGATTTCTTTATTATTTACAACTAGCCTTGTAGTTTTCCTCTTTAGTTCAATTAAGTCTTAAAACTTTCAAGTTTGTTGCATTTCCATTCAACTTCAAATATGTCACTTAAAGTACCTACACAATTTTAGCACATGAAATATATAAATACGAGCATTTTACAAATGAGATTAAACACAAATAGTAGGGTACAAACATATCTATTTGTGTCATAAAAATTGTTATGTTTGACTTTAATGTTTCAAGCTGCAATGCTTGATTTAAATTTTTACTAAGATAAATAGTTTTAAAAAATTAAAGAAAAAATATATTTAAAAATTTGAGATACCATATTCTGATAAATGTGAATTATTTAACTTTATATG
>JBBYHH010000011.1:476451-493871 GCA_038382905.1 Daphne laureola | reverse complement strand
TAATAGTCATTTTCTCTAAGGTCAACTAACATTAATACAGTCAAAGGGGTAAAGTGTTTGACAATGCATAGTTGAGGAACTGAGTTGACACGTTTTATAGTTCAGGGACTAAAGTGATTGAGTCAACATAGTTCAGAGGACTATATGATAATAAAGTAAAAAAAAATGATCCAATTAATTGAGGACAGATGAGGGGATATGAATTTAGCAATTTTACCCTCAACTTTCACCTTCAGCCCACCACCATCATGCCACCACTGAGCCAAAGTTTTAAGACAAGAAAGTCGAAGTACGTATTTTACTCGATACAAACTCTTTTTTTTTTTTTTAGAATTCACTATAATAATGAGAAAATTTTCTGCATATACGCACAAATCGGTCGATAATATCCGAATCTGCAAATCAACCTAGGTTGGCTTACTAATGGGATGCCGACCGCCGCATCCTCGTCAGAAAATGCCCAAAATGCCGGAAACTTGCTCCAATTCACAATCTGCGACCCTCGAGCTGCGATTCACGAATCCTAGGCCGTGATTTGTGAGCTCCATGCCACGTTTGCGAGCCTAAGGCCGCGATTCACCGTCATGGGCTCGTGAATCGCTAATTAGGGTTTGCGAATCACAGCCCGGGGTCGCGGATCGTGAGTCAATGCAAGTTTGTGGCATTTTGGGAGTTCCCCGGTGAGGAGGCGACGGTCGGCGGCGGTCTGGTGGTGGCAGGATGGTGGTGGACTGAAGGTGAAAGCTGAGGGTAAAATTGCTAAGTTCATAATTGTTAGGGTGTGTCTAAATGGTTGGGTTCAAAACTTAGGATGCAAATAGTTTTTTTTAAGAAAAAATAGTAGCTAAAATTACCATTTCCCCCAAAGATTCGTTTAACTTAATGGAAGAAGTTGAAATGAGACCACGAATGAATAAAAAAAAATAAAACGAGACCTTAATGGTACAAATTTTTAACATGGAATCCCGATAGAACAATAATTAAAGTTACGAGACCATGAATGCATTTTATCCAAAACAAAAGTAATTTTTTTGGTAGAGAGAAAGTTAAGGGTTAAAAGGTAAAATAGTGTGAAAAAGTATCCTTAAACGGAAATGATCAAAACTTTTTTTTTTTCTAAACGTTAAATGATCAATATGATTAAACTCCAGAAAAATGATAACATAGTAGTTGAGAGAAACCCTGAAAACAAAAAGAAATAAAAAAGCAAGCCACGTGTCGGCTTGAACTAACTAAAGTGGCAATCAACCACCTCACTAGACCATTAAAGTGAGGACCAAAAACCAGAAATACACCAAATACACTAGCAATCCTAGCAAGCATCAAAACTAGAGGTATGGGCAAGCTCCAACATCGTCCAAGAAGTGACTTTAAGTGCACTATAAATCATATGAGAATGTCGTATAGCAGCATCCATTTACATGGAATAAAACGCTCTCTCGACATGCAAGTGCCAGGGGCGGATCTACAGTGAGAGCACTGGAGGCAAGTGCCCCCACTGATCTTTTAGAAAGTATAGAGTATGCATGTATGGTTTTCATAAAGTTGAGCCCATACTATGTAATTTGCCCTCTCAAATTTACTACTGAAATATTATTACATCTTCAACCTTAATCTATACCTTAAAGTACTTTAAATCACATACCTTACAAAGTAACCATTTTAATCACTTGGCCCACAACTTACCATTTTCCAACGTTGAACTAGGACCAGCTCATGTGGTTATGCAAACACGTGGTGGTTTTTTTTTTTTACTTTCTACATTGCTTCTCGTTTTCTCTAGCTTTCTTCTAGTATTAACTTTTAATTGCCATTAATTCTTTATGTATTTTATTTATGTATTTTTATTTTCAAATTTCCAGTAAAATATTATGTTAAAAATTAATTTATGATGTTTTGTGAGTTACATGTAATTATGTAATACATAATAGAAAAAAATCAATAGAATTTCATTTCTTATTTATTCTTTTAAATTTACTAACATGTCTTCAAATATGTTTTTCTTTTAATAATTTTTCTTCAATTTTTTATGAAATCATCATATTTTTATCTCACATGTATCACAACAATTTTCAAAAAACAATTACCCGATTACCAAAAACCATCCAATCAATTAGATCCAAAATATCCTTAAATTTTTTAACAAATCATAAATGATGAATGATTGAATGAACGACTTATTAGTCACATACATTAAAAAAGATTTGCTTTTTTATTAAGGTGTGTCTGATTAAGATAAGATTTCATCATTCAAATTTTGTAATATGAATGCATATAATTTTAACCCCACAAGAAATAAATCATGGATCCATCCCTGACAGATACTATCAGAGCCGTCGCACCACCAATAACCAACACTACTAAAACCAACACACACACCAAGCAAACAACTATGGAAGCAAAACACAGATGATCACACTGAAACAAAACAAAGGAGGTCTAAAAAATAGATAACGGAACAAGTCAGACGGATCTCAAACCCAGCAAGTCCCCATTATCGAGCCTCATGGCTCTCGACGGGGTGAGACCGTGCCCCACCCCGCCACACCACAATCCAGCCGCTCCCCCCCAACTACGGCCCCTCGCAACCTCTATGATCAAGGAACCCATGGTTCCAGTATAACTCCGATGCGAAAACCCATCAAATATTTTTTAGAAAACTAAAAAAGAATACGATAATCTTTATGAGATGAATAGAGCGTTTATTACTTAGACTCCTTCAATCTTTTATATAAACAATAAAGTCACTCATTCATGTGTAGAAATTTGCATTATTAGGTTGTATATGATTTTCTTATAATAGCTTTATAAGTGAATTACCATTTTTATTTTTTAAGAAAATACGATCGAACTAATGACTTTAATGGTTATACCTTGAACTATATGCATGTTTCGATATCAGGTCCGGTTTTTTAAACCATGAATCTAAATTTAGGCCATGCTAATCAGAACTCTTTTGGTTAAATCAACCACTAACATTACATTACAAAGCCGCTTCCACCATCAATCATCCTACTTAAACTACATCTAACATAAATTTAGGGTAGAACTTAAATAGTCATACCCAAACTGAAACTAAACCTGATCATTGTATTAATATTCAGCCATTGAAAAATGTGAGGACCAAATTGATCAAAATTAAGTATTCTTGTCCTTTTATAGTAATTCCGGCTCAGCCTCTTGGAAGCTCTCATCTTCATCCAGACAATTGGAATTCAGAAACGGGCGAGAGAGAAAGAAAGGTGAAGCAAAACTTGAACACCGATCTCAGCCCATGAACCTCGCCTACGGCGGCGGGCCTAACACATCTAACCTGACCGGCGGCGGCGGTGCTTCGTTGAAAAGCGACTGGATAATGGCGTCGGCGGAGCAGCTTGTGCTCGATCTCAGCAACCCCGATCAAAGGGAAAATGCTCTTTTCGAGCTCTCCAAGGTGATTTGAATCTGAATTCAGTTTGTTATTCGTCGATTGAAACAATCTTTGCGTTTCGGGATCATTATCTTCTTTTTCGTTTTTCCTTATCTAGTTAGGTGTTTGTTCATTTGGATTGAGTTTTTCCATTTTTCTTCGTCTTGTTGGTAGCTCTAGCTTTCTGCTTCCTTTCATATTTCATTTGTGTTTCTTAGCAATGTAGTACTAACAAGTTTGTGTCATTTTCTTGATTGGCATCCCTAATTACACTTTCTTTTTAATGTGGTCTTCAGAAGAGAGAAATATTTCAAGACTTGGCCCCATTGTTATGGAACTCTTTTGGTACTATTGCAGCACTTCTGCAGGTATGGTTCTGTGCATTTGGAATTCCCTTTTTCCATTCCTGCTTCCATATGCCTTTTAGTAAACACGATATTGCAATAATAAAGATAAAAAAGGTTAGTTCTTTTTTAATCATCTTTTAAATCCGTTCCCTTGGCAGCTGATTCTTTGAATTCCTTGTACTTGGTGATCGGTTATATCACATGTTAGATCTGTATCGTAATTCAACATGAAAATAGGGGGATTTAGGAACATGATTCCTTAAAATTAAATTTACCAATCTAGAGTTTGATTCATGACAGTTGTAAAATGCACTTACAACTCAATGTAAGGTAGGGTTTTATTACTCCTGAATCTCTTGAGACTGCTGCTTATGTCCTTATGTTCAAGATCCATATGATTTTCAATGTCTTTGCAAAATGTAAAGAGTTGTACTGAAAGTGAGTTGAGTTTTGACAACGATGTTTCTATTTCCTCCTTTCGTATAAAATGTTTTGCTTTAGGAGTATCATATGCTTGTACGCTTCTCTGTAGGGTTGTCTTCTAATTCTGAACCATAGTAATCTGAGGAACTGCATGAAACATAGGGGATGACGCATGTAGATGAACAACTATCAGTGTCCTTGAAGTAACTTGACCTCTTAGAACTCATTTGTTTCGTATTGATCCACTTTAATGTCCATTATCTCGTTTACCATTTATGCAGTTCTTGTTTCTCTCATTTCTTTTTCATCTGAAATCTTTGTCATTTGAATTAAAAGGTACTCTGATAGGGTACAATAATTAATTGAATTGCATTCTCGTATAATGTAGTTAACTATTCAAGATTTTTGTAGCCATTTTGTTGAAGGCTTCATAAGAATGGCATGAAAAAAAATGGAAGATACATTGATGCACATTAATCTGAACAAAATGAGCTCCTAGATTTTTACAAAAAGCAGCTTGTTAGATTAAGAAAGAGACTGAAAAAGCTGTTTTTGTTGTCTAGCTATGGATGCAAATAAAAATAAAAAATGCTACTACGTATGTATATTCATAATGCATGTGAGCTCGGTTTCTATACATATGAAATTCTGTTGACAAGGGGATGGATTCTTTCTAAATCTTCGTTTCTTTTTTGTTTTAAAGGAAATAGTGTCAATATACCCTGTACTCTCCCCACCAAATCTGACACCAGCTCAATCAAATCGTGTTTGCAACGCCCTTGCTCTTCTCCAGGTTTCGTAACTTTTCCGTTGTTTAATTATCCCTATAACTTATCGCTATAGTTTATGCATTTTTTTCTGTAAGTGGCGAAGAAAGGAAAAATAGAGTTAAAATCTCTTCAGTTAATGTGGAGGCTAACATTTTGTATCTTCCTGATAATCTTGCAGTGCGTGGCCTCTCATCCAGACACAAGGATGTTATTCCTTAATGGTAATGTGTGTTATGCATATGAAAGGATTTTCTAGCAATTTCATGCCTGTTAGGCATATACTCTTATTAAGTTATCTGGGATATGTAATTGCTTTAGTCTTACAGGTTTCCTCCTCTTCCTGCTCATGCTAATGCTATTGACGTGCTTTACATTTAAATGTTGGCTGATAAACCGTTGTAGCTTTTTAACTTTTTTTGTAGAAACTGTTACTAGCTGTATGCTATTGTCATGTGATGGGTTTAGTATTTCATCCGTTGTAGTCAAGCGGAGCCCGAATTTGGGATCGCTTTCCTTCAGTGGTGTCAATGAATAGAACATGATGAATAAATCAAAGATAAAGTATATAGGGGAACCAAAATCAATTATAAAATAAGCTATCACATATGGGATTAGTAAGTGTTTTCTGCTAGTAGATCACACCCATCCTAGATTTTGCGGTTCATGCTTGTTGAGAATTGCGCTTCTATCGGTTCTCAGATTGTATTTGTTTTTGCATTATGTTCGGGTTAAACTAATTAGTGGCAATGGCAAATGATAGACACTGCTTGTTAAATCCCATCCTTGGTTTGTTTAGAGGGGGAACTAGGGAAAAAGGATTTGAAGGTGATGTATTTTCTACCATTACCTTAAATGCCTTTTCTCGGGAAAAAAAAAAAAAAAAAAAAAAAAAGATTTGCCAATTTAAGGGAGATATAAGGGAAATTGAAGAAAATTCATGTTCCTACCTTCGCCACAGTCCATTCTCCTGCTATACCCTTTTCTTTCTACTTCTTAATTTGAACAGTATTAAGGTTCCTTATTTATCTTTGTCTGTTTCCTTTTTTTTTTTGTTTTGTTGTTGCAGCTCATATACCACTGTATTTATATCCATTCCTTAACACAACAAGCAAATCTAGGCCTTTTGAGTACTTGAGGCTAACCAGCTTAGGCGTCATTGGTGCCTTGGTGAAGGTGATCTGTTTTCCTTTTTTGTTGTCGGTTTCAAAATTGTAGCATACCTGAGTTGTCTGTGACTCTGTGTCATGGATGACACATTACTTTTCATACCCAAATGTTTCGATATATGATTTTTTCCACCATGAATCAGCTAGTTAGCTGTGTCATTTATCATAAAAAACTCTAAGTAGTTGACTTGGTTAAGTGCTAGGACTGGTAAAGGACATGTTCTAATGGATATTCTTTGGTGTCATGTTCTTAACAATAATATTATCAACTGCTTTATTGAAGTATCCAACCGTAAACCAGTTGGCTTTTGGTTGACTTGCCTTACCACAATATAAACCAATAGGCCAGTCTCCTGTGTTTTGTTTCCTATTCTCATATTCGGTGCATGTTATTTTGTGTCATTTTATGTTTGAGTGAAAGGAGTCTTTAGAATATTTCTCATTCAGGACTCCTGATTGAACTGGTTGAGAAAAATCGAGTATAGAGCAAGTGAGCAATAAGTCATCTGTTATTTCTTAAAGTTGAAAGGTATTGATTTTTTCTTTTAACTCTGTCAGGTTGATGATACAGAAGTTATTAGCTTCCTTTTATCTACTGAAATAATTCCATTGTGTTTGCGCACTATGGAGATGGGCAGCGAATTATCAAAAACAGTTGAGTATCCTCTTCTGTTATGTTAGTGCTTTCCAGAGTCCTTCTAGTTCCATGTCTCCTGTTTTATCTAGAAACCATTTCATGGCTGACTTCTGTGGCACTGTTATGCTTTCCAACCGTATTTAATTAGTACCAGAACAGTGCAAAGGATTATTCTCTGACCACTGAGTCCCTCTGTCACTTGCCATGTTGCTAAGTGCTCCTACCATTTTGTTTATAAAGAATTCATTTAGCTAGAGGGAAAGCATATTTTTTTTATTTAAGAAGCACAAGGGGCCTGTGGAGGGTGTTCCATAACTGCCTGTCTGAAGTGATGTGTTTTGTGCATGTGTATACCTTGAAAGCAGCAGTAGGAGAGGCGTGATTTGTTGGGGTAGCAGAGGTGGTTGTCTCGATAAAATATGCTAATTACTACCTTGAAAATATCTTCTGATGACAGGTTGCTACCTTTATTGTTCAAAAAATTCTACTAGATGATGTGGGCTTGGACTACATATGCACCACAGCAGAGCGCTTTTATGCGGTTGGTCGAGTTTTGGGGAATATGGTAGCAGCACTCGCTGAGCAACCCTCTCCACGTCTGTTGAAACATATTATACGATGTTACCTACGATTGTCAGATAACCCAAGGTTAGTTGATGTCTAAAACGACGTGCTGGATCCCTTACCTTTTCTTGACTTTGTCTCCCTTTTCTGTCTATCTGGTAAATTCAGTCAGAAAAGATCTCTTACTTCCATCCAGGGCTTGTGATGCATTAAGAAATTGCCTTCCAGACATGTTACGGGATGCAACATTTAGTAGTGTTCTTCGGGTAAGTATCGACATTTTTTTGTGAGTGACAACCACATGGTAAAATGCTCGGTTCAGAAGAATTCTGAACATTTGTTCGACTATATACAGGAAGATCAAACAACAAGGAGATGGCTGCAACAGCTGCTTCACAATGTTGGGGTCGGAGTCGGGGTAGGTCGAGTGCCCATTCAAGGTGGTGGTGGATTTGATCACATGCTGGTGAGCTAGTACAAGATTCTAGTCTAAGAGCACTTGTGTATGTGATGCAAGTGAATTATAAACTCTAGTTTAGTGTAGCAAGAGAGTGATTTATAGAAGTCGGAATCAGAATGTGTAGCGTAAGGCGGGCGAAAAGGCTTGTCTAGGATGTTAGCGCAAAAGCCGATCTAATGGCACTGCCATTTGTTCAACTTCTGACTATGCCCCACTGTACTGTTTTTGCAAGTATGGTAAGGTGAACTTGTTCAAACTTCTGACTATATCCCAGGTGATGAATCTGATGAGAAACGAAACCGAATTTGTAAACTGCACCGGGATTTCTCATAAGAATCACCGGATCTATGGCATCTGTAAGAACAGTGAGAGCTTCTTTGAGCTAGGCATTGCTTGATGTAAGATACTACAGAATGATGCACAAAGCTCCTGCTCAAAAGCACAAATTTAACATATAGAAAGTTCAAGTTTTTAAATCTTCAAACAATGACTAAGATGACACTTCACAAAGTTTTAGATGTCAATTTGGTTAAAGATGAAGGTTCTTTGTTCCAAAGAAACATTGGCCAAAGAGAAAACCTAACCTAATCTTTGTTGATAGCAACAATTATAGCTTGGACAATCTGGGGTGAACATTTAAGAGTTCTCAACATACAAAGATTTCCAAAAATACAGACTGAAAAAAGAAAAAGAAAAAGAGAAAAAAAAGTTACAACCCAATGGAAAAGAAAATAACAGATGCAGATACCATGAGAGACAGCTCTGTTCATAGCATGCTATCTGATCTTGCAGGCAACCGCCTGAAGAAGTTGAGCGGAACTGATGGAAGTTTGTGCCGGAACCTAGGATGTCGCAGTGCATACAAACCGGCGAGGAGGGCCACAACCTGAAATGGAGTCACATAAAGAACTACAGCAGCAATCAGACAGAAGACTACAAAGAGTGTTGTTGCTCTTGGATCCCTCCAACTGAGCAAGGACTGGAACCTTTCTCCTTGACTGGCAATATCACCAATCACGGTCTGAACTCTTCCCGCTATGCTCCTCAAACGATCATACCTCATCCGAACGATGTCTGATGGACGACTCGTGGGAAATGTATCGAACTCTTCATCAAGTTCATCAGGATGGGCTGCATCAGCATGCGAGAGTCGCATGTCCATGTGAGGAGGGTGTTTAGGCCTCCACCGGTAGTTCCATATGCCTATCAGGAACAGGTAAAGGAAGATGGTGGGAAGTATGAGTTCGGGGTAAAGCACGAGTATGATGAAGAGGATGTGGATAAGGATGGTGGTTAGAGGGTTGCGCCAGTTGCAGATTTGGTCGAACCATTTCCCAACCGCGATCAACCCGCTTAGAACCCCCATGATCCTGAAGAAGTTGGCTTTGCTCCTCCTCATGCTCCACATATGTGAATCAACATCAAGCATGTACTCCACAACTTCTTTCCTCAATGGTGGCTCCGCACGGTTTAGCCTCATCGAAACTATCTGCATAGCCTGGTGCCTCAAACTGTCGAGCTGAATCACCGAGAGCGGATGAATGTAGTGCATTTTCGGCAGCAAAGGATGTGAATACATATGCAACATGTTAATCAATGATGAGCATGTAAACCTCACAGCTAACTGAACTTCACCCGTCTTTTTAACGCCTGAAGGATTGAGCACCAAAAGAGGGTAGGAATGTGTGTAAACCCGATCAGACTCGAGTGTTGATAACCGGATCCTTACCTTCCCAATTCTGGAGTCCTTTCCTCCTCCGGATCCTCCATGTATATGACCATTATCGAATACCCCTATCGTGATGACAGTACATGGATCGAAAACCTCCCATGTATACTGCTCATTCCACTTCGGAATGAAGCTGTCGACGATTGTTCTGGTTCTAACCCATTTCTGCCCATACTTAGCAACACAGTAAGCATCCGTGGTTCCATGTCCATCTCTGGTCTTCATGGGCAACAATCCTTGGGCACTTAGGACACCAACCTCCAGAATACCAATGCTTGGTCTCCACAACTGTTTTGCAGTGGGTCTAAGGTCACTGCTGTAGTGTGTAGACTCATCCAGAACATGATATCCTCCATCTAAACACATCCTCAAATGAATCCTGCTGGCGAATTTAGTCTCTTTTTTCTCCCCATCAACTACGACATGCTTCTCGAGATTAAACCATCTGCTGTTCACTGGTTTATGATCTAACCGCCTTTGGATATTCTGCAGAGGGATCAAACACTTCCCCAAGGTTTCATCTTTGTTTGGTCCCACCCTATCTTCCACACTCAACACCAAAGGCTCCTCGAAAGGCTCAGCAGCTACGAACATCAGATCTTCGTTCCACATCGGATTGGTGGTCTTGGTTTGAGATATTCTAGTCCTTGAAGCCTGATTCCCAAGGACAGCTTTCACATAAACTTCTGGAAACCTGCTCTTGTCACCAGGTATCAAGTCCTGAGCTTCAATCACATTCACCCTCACATACCAAAGTTTAGGCGAATGATACACTTTGGACCGAATCTTCGAGACTCCATCGCTTCCGACCGATGCAGCATCTGAATGCCACGCATCAGGGAAAGCCTCATCTGCTTGAGTTCCCATCCAAACAGCCAACATTAGCTCTCCTTTAGCCTTACCCCCTTTCCGGTCTTCCAACCTGTACCACTGCGGTGCCAAGGGGCTATCGGGTGGAATTCTCTTCGGAATTTCATTGAGATCAAATGTAACCTTCCCGATCATATCGTCTAAGACTACATCTTTATCCTTCACAACTACTTCCAAAAGTGAAGCTTGAATCCTTTCTTTCGAAAAGGCGAACACTTGATTCCATTCGGGGTTCGTCTTCTTCTCAAAGTGCTTGGTAATTCCCTTATAATTCCCAAGCTTCACCTCAACAAAGGGGTCACAGCTCCCTGTCAAATCTTTCGGAGGCAAATCTTTCGCCTTCACAACTCGGACGTAGAGATATTGCATCTGCTCGACGAGGTCATAAGTGCAAGAAAGCTTATCAGCCGATACTGCTCCTACACCAATGTTAGGAGATGTCTCCTTTAGAGCAAACTCTATGTTCTGTGGTGGCTTCTGCATCTTTACTGCAAAAATACCCACAGAGTTGAATTAGGTTAATTAGGCAAACAGAAGTGAGAAATGAACAACAATAGATGATGTAAAAGAGATGTGAAAAACCCACTAGCCAGAGCTAAAACCCTAAAACCTGCAATGACCTCAACACCTTAAACAATTAACTTCAGAAGAAATGTGCATACTTTAGGCACTGAGAGCAGGAGAAATGTGGTCAAAACAAGAGGAGAACAATGACAAATTTACAGACTGTCATAATAAAGAGACATTCATACACTAGTAATGATCTGCTAACTTACTAACAAGGCAAGCCAGGCAATTATGCTTCCCAGAGCATTAAATATAACTATGACTTCTCTTCTTTAAAACTTTAAAAAAAATTGTAAAAAAATTGGAACAACAAAAATGGCAATGAGAAAAGAAATTAAACTAAAGGAGAATTCTTTTGTTTTTCCAGAGACCAAATAGATCTCAACCCAGAAACCCCAGTAAACAGAGGCCCCCAAAAAATAAAACCTTTGCCACAAAAAAGCTAAAATCAAAACAAATAGCTTCTCATGCATTAATACAGGTCACTGAATTAGTGAACAGGGAACAGGCATTTCATTTCATTTCCATCATAAAACTTGTCAAACTTAAAACCATTAA
Source organism: Daphne laureola (assembly GCA_038382905.1). Taxonomy (NCBI): domain Eukaryota; kingdom Viridiplantae; phylum Streptophyta; class Magnoliopsida; order Malvales; family Thymelaeaceae; genus Daphne; species Daphne laureola. The sequence goes on along the minus strand of JBBYHH010000011.1, from coordinate 482,371 downwards.
AAAGCTTTCCTTTTTGCAAGACAGAAAGGACGCCATGAGAGTACCTCGGAAGAACACAAACTTCTCCTCCAATGTGGAACAATGGAAAATGTAGTGAAAGTTTTGATCTTTTTTTATATCTGAAAAACAGGGGCTTGAAAATGAGAGTGAAGGAGTGAAGCAATATGCAGAAATGGGCACTGCGATATGTACTCGTAGACTGAATCTGTCAAAAAAGAAAAAGGGAGTACCAACTTTTCGAAGTACTCATTTTACCTTTTCATATTTAAAATTTTGTTCTTTTTCCATAAAAATAATAACTTTTTTTTTTTTTTTTTTACAGTTTTGGCTTCAACTTTCAAGAATGTGTTTTTTACCTGCCGGAGTTTCTTTTCCGAATGGAGAATTGGGGTCACGTGCCGACGAGTCACCGTAACAGGGCGGTTCCCGTTAGCCAGTCATGTTATTGGTCTGTGTTGTGAGAGAATGGAATAGAAAAAAAATGATTTTTTTTTTAAAATTGATTAGTACTTAATTTTGTGAGAGAAAACATTATTTTATTACAATTCAAAAAAGTTTGGATAATTATAAAAAACCCTTATGAGGTTTAGCATAATCTTCAGTTTTTCCCATGTATTTTTAAAATCCTACAAAAAACTCCTGAGGTATGAAGAAATATACGATTACCCCCCTAAAGGTTAACAATGTTAAAAGTTTCTGTTAAATTTTGGATATAATTACAAAATATGGACATTAAGTTTTTAAAACATAATTATTGTACCCTCAATTAGTTTAGTTTACATTTAGACCCCACCCTCCACTAACAACCATCCCCAACCTGCTCTGGTCGGACCACCGCCGCCTCCGCCGGACCGCCGCCGCCGAGCAGCCGCCAACCACGCCGAAAACGTCCGGAAACGCCTCGAAATGGCTAATAGGGGCCACAAATCGCAGCCCTGGGCTCGCGAATCGCGGCCCTGGGCTCGCGAATCGCGGCCCTGGGCTCGCGAATCACGGCCTAGGGTTCGTGATTTGCGGCCCCTATTATCCATTTCCGGCGTGGTTGACGGTGGTTCGATGGCGGCGGCGGACAGAAGGTTAGGATGGTAGATTTGGTTGTGGTGGGAGAGATGGTAAAAATGTGAGGGCAAAAAAGTTAGGGTGTAATTGTTTGGTTTTAAAAACTAGGCATGTAATTGTTGCAATTAAACCGAAAAATCTAACAGAACGTTTAACAGACGTTGACTTCAGGGGGGAAAATGTATATTTCTTCATACCTCAAGGGGTTTTTTGTAGGATTTCGAAAAAGCAGGGGGGAAACTGAAGATTATGCTAAACCTCAGGGGTTTTTTGATAATTACCCAATAAAGAAATCTATCAATTTGGAAATGAGGACTTTAATCATGTGAACTATGCAGTGAAATGGTATCCGAATCTTTTTACCAGGTTTTTGCTGCCCGACAGATCAACTTCTGATGGAGTACAATAAGTTATATTTAGAAGGGGGCACTGAAAGAGTCAAAATACAAGGTTAGAAAGAAGAAAGGTAGAAAACAGAATATAGAAATCAACCTTTTTTCCTGGGGAAGGAGCACGAATAACAAGAGTGCAGGAACCCCTTGAGCATCATTATATGCATTACAGTGATTCTTTCTCTTTTTCATTCTTATTATGCAACTACCTAAACTCAGCACTATTTCACCTGCCGAAATTTGTTGTTTGGATTTTCACAGCCACTCTTTTTTGGTGAAGGCTCCACTAAGCAAGCAAGTGATGAAGCAACTACCTCTGAAGCCTGCAAGAAATTGGTACATATGAACCAAATTTAATTTATTTGTATTAGTCTATATAGAACTGAAGTAGTTTTTACCTCAACAAAACCAATTGATAGCCTTTTTGCATAATCATCAGCCACATGCTGCTTGGAAGTACCACTGACTGCATCATGGTGCTGAGCAATTGCTAGAGCATCAGCCAACGAGTCTGTTGTAGGCCCTGCTTTACTTCTTCCTTTCAAAAACTCCAACTGCCTTGCTGCCTGTTCAAACAGTCAAGTAACAAGTCATAAAAAAGTTAGATGGTTCTAAACCATATTATCTGAATGTTTTTGTACAATACATATACAAAATATACCAAGTAGTATGCACTCATTGCTCTAACATAGCCCTTCAAGGCTGGCCTACTTGTAAAATAGCCAGTCCAATAGGCATGTTCCTGGTCTGCATATCTACAAAGTAATTGCAATTTAACTCAACTAAAATGAAGGTGAGATTTGTGACCAAATTGAACCCAAAGGAGTTCCTAGTTTAATAAACTTATGCTGCATAATCCAAATATTTTCTTACGGGAAGTAATCATCAGTCTTCAGTGGCCATGCTTCTTTTGAAGTGTATTTGGCATCGGTGTATAGTGATGGAGTTGAGTATAGGGCATTGACACGACCATCCTACAAATAATCACCGATCAAATATTATAAAAAATAGTTAATTAGTATCATTTATTATCAAACTGGCCAGTCAAGGCTGGATCCATTCAAATCATGTGAACCAAAAACATGACTGCTCCTTCATCAGACTTGAATGGTAAGAAGCGTAGAATGGATTTAGCTGAATGCTTACTTGATTGACATAATGTATGAACTTGTCCATCTGCCGGAACCATGTGTGAGCATATTGGTATTGGAAATCTGTTCCCATTGTCCACATTATTTGATTCGTGCGAGTTATGTTAGCCTGAAAGATAAGATAAACAACCTCCTTTTTGTTGATAAAATTAAGAAGCTTTGTGGCATCACTCCAAGGAAAAAGGTGAAAAGATGTTAGGATGCAAATTGTTGACCAACTATCACAGGATCGAGTATGTCTTGAAAAAGGTAATGCAAACTGTGTGTGCCAACGGAGCTGATGACAAGCCTATACTATCTTTTTAGTCCACGGGTATGAAAACAAGAGCCTATTGTACCTGTGCTACAGCAGCTGAGATGAAAAGTTCCACACGCTGGGGTACATTGTAGTCAAACAAATTCAAGTCATCCTTCAAGATAGAAAGTCGAAGTTAGATGCAACACAAGTTTATTATTAAGTGCCAATTTGCAGTCAAGCCAAGAGTTTACCTGTATAAGTGGATCATTAGAATTACTATTAACTTCAAAGTAAAGTTCAGCAGGAGGTTCGTAATTCTTTGGAAATGCATCAGCAAATATCTATACCAAAAAAAGTGAGTCACTGGAAAAGATTAACAATCAAATTAACTAAACTAAAGTTATAGCCAAGGAGCTGCTTTGCTTAAATGATTTAAAAACACAAGTAGCCAACCTGCGCAGTTGAACCGAGACTCTTAGAACCCTGCCAAACAACTTCAAGGGCTTTATCATCCTTCCTTTTGTCTCTATCTTGATAATCAATTCGACCAAAGAACAATGAATCAAATCCAACCTATGCCAAAACCAAGTTTTGCTTTAGTAAATATTGGCTCAAATAATCCACTATGTCGTTAACTTGTCAAATTCTGACAAACAATACCTCCGCGCCCAGTAAGTACGCTTGTACTGCAGAATGACCGAAAGGATCTATCTGCCAACCAATTCTTGGGGTTACATTGAATTCCTGCTTTATAAACCGATGTCCTAGAGTTGTCTGATCTATCATATCTATGTAATGTGTGGCTGCCTCATCATGCATACACATGCCTCCATTTCTGCAAAGAAACACCAATTGTCCCCAACTTTAATGGCAAGCGACAGGTTATGTGAAAATTATCCCAGTTATTTATCCATGGCGCAGTAAACAGCAGCAGAAACCAACCACATAAAAATAAATTTTATTTAAAAATAGACTTGCTTATAATCAGGAAGAGTAATTTACATCAACTCTAGCTGGCCAGAACTAACAAGCTTTCGCACTGTCTCTTGAACAGCTGGACTTTGATCCCTCCACCACCTCTGAAAAAATGCCTGCATTTTAATCAAATATACAGTGTCACTAAAATATACAGTAGTAGCCTGCTACTAGTTTAGAAAATTTTCATAGTTTTCTTTTCCATTTTCTCTTGTATAAACCTTTGAGCATATTAAAGGAGTTAGAGCCGTACCTTCTAACAAGTTATACATACAACTCTTTCTTTTAAAACAAAAATCGAAGGGCAGAACTTTTTTTCAAACTAAATGAAACTTAAATTTGTTACCTGCTCAACGTAAATGAACTTTCTATTCTTGTCAGCCAGTAATGCCGGCACAATAGAATCCAATACATTTTGAACACAAGCTCCCTGAACATGTCAAAATTTATAATATGAAAATAAAGACAGAAAACTCAAGACAGAAGAGAAAGAAGTAAATGAAAATGAACCTGAATAGAATTGTTGGAGCCAACATAGTACTGATCAACGGTTTTCAACCATCCAACATCGTCGTGGGTGTGAGGAACCAAATGCACATTGAGTTTCCCAGGAACGATCTTGGAGGTCGTATCATAGACCATATACTTGGAGTCAACACACAGAGCGCAGAACAGGAGAAGCCAAAACAACGCCCAAATCGCCATGATTGGAGCTCGGAATGAAAGACTGACTGACAGTAGCAAGAATAATTAGCAGGGTGGTTAAGTAGAACAACCATTTGGAGTTTAGTGTTTGTCTGGTGTTTGGGGGAAGAATTAAATTTGAAAAAGAGGAACAAGACATCGTTTTCGAGCATATGGGGATGTTAAGAAGGAAATGATGATCTGAATGGGATGTTTTGGGATTTTCCTGGGCGGGCGCGGCGAATACCAACAGAGAAACGACGGACTGAGCTGGAGACTTGGAGTTATTTGGCGGGTGAACTAGGTCAATTGGGAGTCAATTTATCCCAACGGCAAAAAACACACAAAAACCATTAACTTTTCCAATTCATCACGAATCAACCACTCAACTTTTGAAATTATAATAATTTAGCCATTGTTTGTAGTTTATGAAGATATTTGAGGTGGAAGAACGACATAGATTGAGCGAGAAGTTAAATTTAAAGTATCTATAAATGTTTAATTAAAAAAAAAATACATATGTTAAGAAAATATCACATAGTTTTCTTTTACATTAATCACGTTCTCACTTTCCCTTTGGTATTCTTTTAATATATTTTTTTTTAATGAGATACTTAAAGACACTTTATATTTAATTTCTCACTCAATCTGTATCGTTCTTCCGCCTGAAACATTATAAAAAATTAGACGTAATGACTAAATTGGTTCAATTTAAAAAATTCAGTGATTTATTCCGTTAGATAAAAAATTAAATTGTCGATTCATAACAAGTTGGAAAGTTCACTGGTTTTATGGTGCTTTTTTTGCTATTCCTTTTGTAAAAATAACACATTTCATTTTTTAGTTTTAGTTGCTAGTGAAAGGTTTTCCGCTTTTTCAAAAGATACAGGTTACGTTGCGCATTTTATAAAATGCGCGCCGTAATGGTTTCAACTGTCTATTTATTTACATATGTGCTACTTCTTTTTAGTTTCTAGAAAAATGTACTCCCTCCTTCTCAAGTTTGTTATCACAACATAAGAAAAAAACTATGAGATTAGGATGTGCTAAATAGATGGTGCGCAATCTAAATGCAATACTTTTCAATTAGTCAAATAAAAAGAAAAAAAATGAAGGAAAAAATATTCATGTGTCATATGTTTTGATACTTTTTACGGAATCTATTTAGACTTTAACATGTTTTTTTATTGTTCATCTAAATTAATTATGAAATTCATACTTGTAGCTTGAAATTCATCAAGGGGTCATGATATTTCATTCATGGTATTAAATATCATTCCGTTTCGGCTGGTACGCCGGATTCGTTCCGGTACCGGCTTGAAAACGGAACGGCTTAACTCATTTTTCCATCGGCAGCCGATTCGGCCGTTTCGCGTATCGGCCGAAAAGTTGAAAATGACGGTACAGAGTTAATTTTTTTT
>JBBYHH010000011.1:459177-476351 GCA_038382905.1 Daphne laureola | reverse complement strand
TAATAATTGAACTATATAAATAATATGATTCATGTCCGAAAATCACATCACCGCGGATTGGATTCTGGGCATTACTCTTACAGAGAGTTGTTCCCCGAGAATGTTTCTCGACCCCGAAGGGACCAAGCCCCGAAGGTCATATTGATAGTCACGGAGGACGTATTGATGGACCCGAATGACATATTGATGACTCCAAAAGACATTATAATCACTCAGAGGGCGTGTGATGGCCCCAGAGGGTATATGAAAAATCTTATATTATTCCCCAAAGGGATTCCTCGAATCAGGAAGTACAAGTGTGATATCCATTGGATTTTTTATCCGGATTCCTACAGACGACATCAATGTTGAGTCCAAACTTAACATTATGAGAAGAGAGTCTCTTAAGGGATATTTATAGTGTTGAATGTGGGTGCTCTTAGAGCTTTCTAGACAATGTGGAATATATGAGTTTCTAAGTTGATGGGTTTTAAGGCATTTTTTGAGTATGCGACTTTGAGCTAAATTATGTACATGATTAATTCTAATTTTTTTGTGGAGGGCCCACCAATATATAAAAATGTAAAAAACTTCGCGAACTGTTTTGTAAAATTTTAGTAGTTGATGGACTAATTATGTATCTTTTCTAATTTTTAAAAAAGTTTAATGTATAAAACTTTAAGCAATAAATATGTTAATGTATAAAAGTTTATAATTAAATGGTAGAGTGTGTCTTTAAAAATGATGAAGAAAAAAATTATTTTAAGAACTTTAGATCTTATTGTCAAGTTTATAACAATTAAAATGTTATTGTTTATTACTAATATGATTCAAAATATACTACAAAGTTGTAATTTTTTCAATAATATGAATATAATTTGTAATGTAAGGGGGTCAATTTATAAAATTTTATGTGTCTAATTATAAAGTTTACATTCTGTCCTTATAAGTTAATCACTTTAGTCACTTTTATTTTAATATGTTAATGATAAAAGTTTATAAATTTATGGACTATTTCGTTAAGTTTTCAAAAGTTTAGGGATTAATTGTTTATCTTTTTTAAGTTCTCCAAAAGTTTAAGGACTAAATACGTTAATATATAAAAGTATAAAAAAACTTCACGTACCATTTTGTAAAGTTTCAGTAGTTGAGGGACTAGTTGTGTATATTTTCTAATTTTTGAAAAAAATTAAGTATAAAATTTTAAGGAATAAAACTTTTTTAATTAAATGGTAAATTGTGTCTTTAAAAATGATGGAAAAAAAATTTATTTTAAGAAACTTTAGATCTAATTGTCAATTTTATAACAATTAAAATGATATTATTTATTATTAATATGATTCAAAATATACTACAAAGTTATAATTTTCCCAAAACTATGAGTATAATTTAAAATTTGAGAAGAATAGTATTTGAGAAAATATTTCAGTTATTAAGTTAGATGATAAAAGTTGATATATGTTCAGTTAACGGCTCAGTGAATAAGACTTTGGTTTATACAGTTAGAGAACTAATGTTCAATTCCCAATGGATGGAGTTCTGTTTTCTTGACGGATTATGTGGTGTGAGCCCTATCTGTTGCTGACGTGTCATGCCCAGAAGGAGAGAGTGTCCTGTATTAGTATTATATATAGATATAGATGTTCTCAGAATATTTCGTGAATGACTATTTCTTAATGCTTGATTGGACCCCAACTTTTTTATAATGAAAACAATTAACCCTAAATTTATAAAAGTTACAATTTAAGCCTCTCCCCCATTATTTCTTTCATACTTGCCAGATTTGACTCACTAGAGACATTCCTCAATCCAACTATCCTCGCCGTTCTGGAGACATTCTCTGTTGGACAATCCCGCCCCGACCAATATTTCCCACCTCATTTTCGGCATCGGCGCTGCCATCGATCCTCGTATCTATCATATTTAACTAAGGCAAACGTATAAGGGGAGAGTAGAATTAGTTTTGGGCAGACTTGAATTTTTTAAGGTGAGGGAGAGAGATAGATACGATGCACGAAGAATTAAGGATAATGGTTGAATTGGGGTTTTCAAACCGATTTGGGAACGAATGGGGGAAGATTGGGCAGAAGGCAGATAGGGATGGCGATCTTCGACCGATTTAGAGAACGATGGTGGCAGAATCAATTTTAGAGAGGAACAAAAGGGGATTTGGGGTCCAATTGTTCAATGAGCGAGAACCGATATGGACGGAAGTTGACATATGTTAAGTTAACGGTCCAACGGATAAGGTTTTTGTTTATACAGTTAGAGAACTAAGATTCAAATCCTAATGGGTGTATTTTTGTTTTCTTGACAGATTGTGTAGTCTGGACCCTATCTGTTGCTGATGTGTCATCATCAGGAGCTCATTCAGGAGCTCCCTGAAATTGAAGGAGTGAAGTCCTGTATTAGTATTATATATAGATGATGATGTATTAGATTATGAGTTTAAAATATAATTTCATAAACTTTTCAATTTTCAATTTTATTTTTCTTGTATCACTAAATTTCATTTTTTACCTTACGAAAAGGAAAAGTTGTGGAACTTAACCCGGGAACTGGAAAACTCCAAAACGCCAAAATTTCCCAAACACCTCACATCTAAGCTCTTCTCCACAGAACCCCTTCCCCAAACCCGTCGATCAGCCAACGCGCCGTCGACGAACCGAGTAGTGCCGACGTCCAGCCCAGGCGTCGCCGACGAACCGAGCAGCCGCCATCGATTAACGAACTGAGCAGCGCCGTCAACGACTCCGCCTTCTCCAGCCTAAGCGAACCCTCCGGTGGGCAAGCCCACCCTCACGACCGATTGCTGAGGTAAAATCGAAGTTCTCTCTCCCTCCCCCAAGCGATCTTTTAGTTCATGAACTTCAGAGATCTCTCTTTCTTTCCTCTGCGCAATCGGAAACCTTCCTCAATGGTTGCAACCCTCTTTCATTGTTTTTTCTCTCGATTAATTTTGGACTGAGGTTTTATCTGGTTTAGCTAGTCGCTGGAATTCTTCTATCTGCCTTTTTTTGTTTTTTTTAATAACTACGTGAAATTGGTTGATTTACTCTGTTGCATCTACGAGGATGTACTTACTGCCTTGCATTGAGATATTATATCTTAGACTTATTACTTGGTTTGCTCTCTCAAGAAAGTTTCCATGCGTGATTTATTCAGAACTTCATAGCTACGGGTTTTGTTGTCTTGGGGTTCTATTTGAAGACAAATACGTGAAAGTTTGCAATTTGCTCACCTGCTTCTCGATCAGAGCAATTCTTATTCTCTGCATGGGTTTATAATGAGAGAAGTCTGCTTTGTATGGAGCATTGCTTTTGTACATCTATGACCAAAATCTTCTTACAAATAGGAGTAGAGAAAGCAGAATGCAAAGATATATTGTTCTCCAATGCAGAAGGATTTCTAATTGTGCTGTATTATGTGCACTTCTGACAAGAATGTCAGTAGTGTGTTTACACTAACAATAAGAGTTTATCTTGGGTTAGACTTTTTCAAGGAAAACCCATTAGAACTGGGTATCAGCCTATCAGGAGATTAATTTATCTATGCATCACGTACACCGTTTTCTGTTGAGTAATTGTTGACCAGTGTGATGGAGTGTACTTTTGTTTTCTAGAACTGAACCTCCTTTGATTGTACAGGAGATAAGGGTTGATGTCGTTTTGTATGAGACTTAATGCATTATTTTGCATCATTCTTATCTATAGTAAATAATTTTTACAGGCTATATGGCTATTGAAACTCAACATCTAAAGAAGTCTGGGGAAAAAGTTAAATTTTTTTTTTTGAAACCTCAAGTAATTTTTGCTATTTTTTCTTATTTCTCTTTTGTTTGCATGAGATAATTTAAAAATTGATTGTTTATATAAAATTTCACTTCAGTTTGGTGAGGGATTCATGAGATGAGTTCTTTCTCAATCACGCGCAAGAAAACGCCTTTCCAGAAGCACCGAGAAGAAGAAGAGGCCAAGAAGAAGGTGCGTCTAATTTTCTCAGCTTCCATGAATTTCAGAAAATCTTGCACAGTAGTGAATCGGCTCTTCTTTGAGAATTGTGTCCTGGTTGCATATGGTTCATTTACTATCTTATTTTAGCTGATGCGTTTCAACACGTCTCAATTATGAAGTTATTGCTTTCATGAACTTGTTCCTTGAGTTCTTATGGAAATTGAGAGGAAGAGTGAGAGAGATAGGGAGCTCATTTCAGGAATTATCTAATCAACTATATCAATCTCTATGCTCTCAGAGAGCAGAAGATGAAACAGCTCGTCTTTATGAGGAATTTGTGGCATCATTTCAAGGGGATAATGCACCTGGATCAAAGGCTTTTGTAAGAGGAGGGACGATCAATCCAAACGAGAAAACAAAAGTTGATCCTGAAGGTTTGCTTCCAATTACCTTTTCTTTCAAACAGCTTGACATTCCTGTGTCCTTGATTGCCAATGTTTTTCTAATTTTTCTGGATTAGTAGAGTGCTTTTTGTATTATTGCGGAACCAATTAATAAAAATATGGGTCCTTTTTATCATTGGCGGATGGCAGGTGAAAAGTCCAAAGATGGGGTTTCTGTTCCAAAGAAGGGAAGTAGGTAAACAGTTGCTTTTGGTTAACTATGCTGCATTGTTTGATCATCTTGCGGTGAGGCACCATAAACTGCAATGTTCTTCGGCAGTGCTAACAGTTCTCAGATTTAAGCTTAATTTCATAGTTTTTACGCTGTACTCATTGTATTGTTGAAAGTTATATGATTTGCTCAAAATAATTTGGTGCTGATATCTAAGTTGTTAAATGTGTGCTTGTTGTTCAAAAACATGATTTCATTGGATTTCTAAATTGAGTTAGATGCCTAGTTATATAACCCACTGGGCTTACATTTCAGTTTAAACTACACAATTACAATTCACTGATGATGCTTAGGACATTGGATTAAGATTATGCTGTAAAGTGAGGAATATGATGAAAAATTTCCGTCATAAAGCTATCTTATCACTGTCAAACATGACTGGAGGAAAACCATTATGAGATTAGGCACTAAGAAATAAGAATAGGATAAATCTTCTTTTGGAGCTTCAGGATGAACTTAGTGCCTACCAAGCTGTAGTAGGATTTAGGACTTCGAGTGACTGATCTGGCATTAATGCCAAAGCTTTGCTTGAGGCGCAGGGCTGGACTTGATTGATTGATTAATTGACTGAAGGTATATTGATTGTTTGAACTTGGCATGTAGTGGAACGTTTTGCGTCATGGTAAGATGGAAGTTTACTTCCATATATTTTCTGCAGGTACGTTCCATCTTTCATACCACCTCCTATGGCAGCCAAGGCAAGTGAAACAGAAAAGAAGGTAATATCCTGGTAGTTCGTGATATTGACCATTGTTCATCAATACATCATGAAGTGTTTGGTTTTAGATGTGCTTATGCCATTCTAAAACTTCTTTCGCTTGCAGAAGGAGGAGGACAAAACGAAAGAGAAGGAAAAAGGAAAAACTAGAAACATAGATCATTTCATGGAGGAGCTGAAGCATGAGCAAGAGATGAGAGAGAGGCGTAATCAGGAGCGAGAGCATTGGCGCGATGGTCGTCAGAGTGATGTTGCCACTGTGAGTACTGAGTGGCATCAAGTTCCCATTACCATATGCCTAAAATATATTTTAGTTATCTAATTATATACTCCCTCAGTCTCTTTTTAGTTGCACAATTTTGATCGGCACGTAGATTAAGAATGTGTGTTGACTTGAGGGTAAAGAGCTAAAATTTGTACATAAGACAAAAATTGCTTTTCTCAGTGGAAAGAGAAAGTAGGGTTAACAAAGTAAAATTGGTGTAAAACTTTCCATAAAAGGAAATGTAGCAAGTTTTTTGGGATAACCCAAAAAGGAAATTGTAGCAACTTTTAAGGGACGAAGAGAGTATTATGTATCCTTCTCTTCTTTGAGTTCTTGAATAATTTTGATTATCATATATTCATATGAAGTCCTTACATGTATGTTTGTTTACTCATTGCATCTTTTACAGCCATCTAGTCGGTTTGATGAACTTCCGGATGACTTTGATCCAAGTGGGAAACTACCTGGTTCATTTGATGATGGTGATCCGCAAACAACAAATCTTTATGTTGGAAATCTCTCACCAAAGGTGTCATTTTTTGATTTTGTAGTTGATCCATTTTCGTATTGTACTTTTTTTCTTCATTAGCCACAAAAGTGCAATTCTATTTAAAAAGCAATGTTTTTAAAAAAAAAAATCCTTCTAAGTGAGTTTTTGAAATTCTATTTCTTCTGCCAATCTTAATCTTATTGATAGGTTGATGAAAATTTTCTTCTGCGCACTTTCGGAAGATTTGGGCCCATTGCCAGTGTGAAGATTATGTGGCCCAGAACGGAGGAGGAAAGAAGACGACAAAGGAATTGTGGGTTTGTAGCTTTCATGAATAGAGCTGATGGACAAGCAGCTAAAGATGAAATGCAAGGTTGGTGTCCAACTTTCAGCTTAGCCTGATATTATTGCTGAACTTAGCAAATGAATAGGTACAACATAGGCATGTTTAATGAACACACCACCTCATTTCTCCCCTCACAGTTCAATCTTATTATTTCTGCCACACTAAATATTTGTCAATATTCTTTCTATGGTGTTCTCAAACTTATCAAACACAGATTGAATGTCCCTTTACCTTGTAGGCATGTGGGCGATGCATCCCAGTGGTCACTCATCCCTTCTGCGATTTGTTGAGTTTTTTTTTTTTTTTTTAAATAATAATAATAATTCTGTGACATTTGTTCGGGCATTGCTCGCTCCTCCCTACTATGTTATGAATAATTTTTTACATGGTGCTTTGTTTGGCTCTCCTAGTTCATTTCCGTTTTTTCAAGAACGAGATGTGTGCTCACACACATGCACATTTATGTATATGTGATTACTTGATTTGGGGACTTGTAGTGATGTCATCTTTCTTTCTCAACTTATTCGAAAACTTACGGCTGTGTTCTTTTGGTATAATATCATGATATTGATATTAAGAGATAGAAAAATTGTACGGTAAAAATGTAGAGATGAAAAAATGGAGGGAATGTTTAATTTTGAAAAGATCAGATATTGATGTCAAGAAATGAATAGAGCCGTAAAGACTGATAATATGGATCATAATGCTGCCTTGCTTTTGTAATCGAAGCTGTTTATAAGATTCTACATAATTATGGTCTACTTGTTGCTTCACAGGAGTGGTGGTTTATGAATACGAGTTAAAAATCGGTTGGGGCAAATCTGTTGCACTTCCATCACAGGCTTTACCTGCTCCTCCGCCAGGACAAATGGCCATCAGAAGTAAGGAGGTTGGTTATTCTTCTTGAGCATTCATTTCTTCCTCTTCGCTTGGTATGGTACCTGACAAGTGAATATACTGAAAGAGACTAGGAATCTAGGATAGGTCCGGATACATCAGTAATGTAAGCTTTTGATTTTGTCTCTATCTTCAATTAATGAATGTGTTTCTGGTGACAGGGTGGTACGGTAATATTGTCTGGTCCTTCTGGGCCTCCAGTCACATCAGTCCCAAGTCAGAATTCTGAACTGGTAAAGCTGCTTTACTTCTAATACATACATACATTATCCACAAACAATCATAAAGATATATTTATGCATATGTATCTATATGAGTTTCCGATAACCATCAATTACTACAATTTATATGTCACTCTTGCCAAACTGTACTTTAGCTATGTTTTCAATGCTTTTATGTTGAGCTTTTCCTTCAGAATATTTGTTAGTATCGGTAATGATGGTCGGCAGGAAAGAGTCTATCTCTTCTGGTTCTACAGCCTTGGTGCATTTTGCGAAACTCTTTTGAGATGGATTCTGAAGTGCTAGAATCATTTTACTGTAACCCGGAATCAATTAACAATTCTTATAATTGATCTTACTGCTTCCCTAGTTAAACTGTTGTTCAATTTAAATAAGCTATTGTCTCACGTAGTTGCATTTTTTAAATTATAGTACTCCCTCCATACCTCATTAATTGTCCCACTTGTTTTTCATGTTTCAAGATTCAATGTTTGACTCAATTTTTTATAAAGGTAAATAGTGGGGAAAAAATCGGAAAAAATCTATTTAGAAACTTTATATGACAAATTATGATATGCATATAAATTATTTAATTTTACATGTCTGAACTTTCATAAATAAAATCATAGATTAAATACTGTGAAACAGTCAAAATAAATGGGACAATTAATGAGGTACGGAGGAAGTATAAGTTAATCGCAGCCTGTAACATCAGTCTTTCCATTCACATAAAAGAAATTCATTTTTTTCTCATGTTTATCTCATTTTGTCTATAATTAATGCCCTGTGGAAGTTGGTGCTCTATTAATTTAAAACTTGCTTGATTATTCCTTCTGTTAGGAAGCGTTTTTAATGAATTTTCTTTTTACCTAACCTTAAAAATGAATAATTAGTAAAAGAAAGGAATACAGTTTTAGATAAATTATTTTTAAAATATTTTTCAAGGTTTCTAGAGGAAGGCTCTCAAATGGTGTTCAATTTGGGCAGATACCTATATGTGAATATTATTTATTAAATTTGCCTCCCTATCCCTCAGGTTTAAAGGTCCAGTGATGTTTCTCTGCCTTTTCTGAATCATCTGTCAGCTGTGTCATAGTTACTGAAATTCTTAATTGTTGCTAACGTAAGCATAAACATTATTATCACTCAGAATTTCTTGCTAGTATCTATCATCTTTTCACCTCAAACCATTAAACTCCCTGGCACCAAAGCCTCGAAACGATCTTCTCGCTAACACAGATTGCCGCTTTCCTCCAAGGACAACATGTAGGCTACAATATCAAGCCACTGCATCGTTAGGCATAACACAACACAGAAAAGGCATGGGTTCAAGTAGTTTTCTTCTACAAAACTTCAAACTCTGGTCTCCGTTGTGATTAACTTATCCTAGTTTTGATTTTTATGAGCATAGTATATAGCTTCAGCTGCTTGTTATTAACAGTACCAGGAGCTATGAGAAAATAAAATAACATTTCTTAAGGGGTAACTACTTGATATGATCAAACTGTACATGTGAAGAATAACTGATCAAGATGTTTGATCTTACTTCAGAATCGACCAACGCCTGTATTAACATGTTCCAGCACAACTAACTGGGTGGCCACTAAATTACAAGTCCTTAAATAATGCCTGGAAGATAAAAATGCAAAAAACAATCGCAGACTTTGAGTGCATTACTGAATGGAATAGAGTTGGGAGCCCTTCTGGATGAGAAAGCCCTGATATTTGTATGAAACTGGAAGAGAATTCAAACTGGCGATCCTTGGGAACATTATAGTGGAACTTTTTCACTTTCTTCAAACAGATGAATACATTTTAGGTTATTGTTAAACCATATGAACCAGAGAGGGTGTGGTCAAATTGCATCTCAGACTTTTGAAGTATCATGAGAATTTGCTGCTTATTCTAAAGAAAGATCTCAGATTGGAGCTTCCTTCCTTTCTCTCGTGCTCTCTCAACCGCCTCATTATTTCAATGCTATCATTTATTGTCTCCAACATGTTTTCTCTACTGATTTGGTTCTCTGACCAAACCCTTCTTTCTATTGCTTTGTTGAGATAGAAAAGCTACTTGAAGAACCTAGATGAAAGAGAAGATTATAAAAGTTCGACTACACATTTTAGAAGCTTCTAGCTTACATCAGAAATGAACTTGTTTCATGCCAATAAATAATTTTCTCTGGAGGAAGAATTTTGTTTAAAAGGTTTAATTGAATATCTTCGTCCTTGTTAATACCTAATGTTTTTAAAACTTACTATAACAAGGGCAACTGTTTTTTTTTTTTTTAATTTTGTTTTATGCTTATATTTGTGTAATAATTGCTATTAGACATTAAATTGACAATATAGACTTCATCCCACCAGCCTCAACATAGTTGAGAATAGGGTGCAAATGAGTGTTAGTTCCATTAGTTGGAGTAGGCTACTGAAAGCTATGTATTCTTTCTGCTTGATCGGTACAAGCTATTCAGAAATCTTGAAAGAGCAAATTCCCTAATACTAGATCTGTCCAAGTTGGTCAATTTGTCTATATCAATATTTCATTGAATTGCATAACAATGCAATAGAATTGATTGCATATTTGTGAACTTACTGATTTTTGGCTTTAAATTTTAGCTATATTTTTTTTATGGAGTATGTTTATAGTACAGCGAACAGTGGATGCAGTATGCTGGATGAGACATTTGCAGGGTATAACACAAAAGAGATAAAGTTAGAATAAAGAAGCCAAGTATTTTGATACTGGAAGTTATTAATTACATTTCAGTTTGGTTTGGATTGTGTTTGGGGAGTGATCTGGTTTAATCAGGTGATTCTGTGTTGAGGTCCATTTAATGCCTTCTGGCGTTCTGGATTCAGGTGTTTATTTTATTTTATTTTATTAGAAATTTGGGTTTAGATATTTTGAGTCCAGGTAATGTGTGCCTTGGCTTGAATTAGTTATTTAGGTTTATGTTGGATCCAAGCTAAGGTGACCTTAATTTGATGACTTGTCAAGTTTGGTCTAGTTGGGTCCAATTTTGGTTATCTGCAGTTATTTATGCTTTTCACTCTGTTTGATGTGAAGAGTTGGGACCTTGAAATAGTAGTAGGTTTTCACTCTTTGAATGTTGTTTCAAATGGCTACTATCACCTAAGGGGATGCTATGTTGATAAAATTTAGCTTTTTTTCAAATGTTAACCACTAAAAAAATAATGGTGCCTGAGCTCTGGTTTACTGTCCAGCAGTTTCTTCAATGTTGCAAGCCTCTTTGTTCTCTGGAGTACTTGCTATCTGATCGCCCCCAATGTATCCAAATTGTCATGCTAGCGTGTGAAGATTGCTGCCCAGCTCTTGCCTTGCTAGCCATCCTTAGGACAAAGATGTGTTAGTCTTGTAATTTAGGTTTCATGCTTTCATTGATGAAAACACGATCTTGTCAGATTGTCCATGGCCAGAAATGGTTTCGTAGTATAATTATTGATAATTAAAACAAGCAGCAGCTATTTTCTTGTTAATTTCCGAGCTTCTGAAAAGATATAATAAGCTGAGCGTTGTCTAGAGAAGGGATTAGGTGAGATAGACATGTATATAGAAACACAGACAGAATACATGTTCACTGTAGGAGTTCATTTCTTGCCTTGCTAGCCATCCTTTGGACAAAGATGTGTTAGTCTTGTAACTTAGGTTTCAGACTTTCATTGATGAAAACACGATGTTGTCAGATTGTCCATGGCCAGAAATGGTTTCATCATCCAACATTTTTTAGTATGACTACTGATAATTAAAACAAGCAACGGCTATTTTGTTGGTAATTTCCGACCTTCTGGAAAGATTTAATTAGCTGAGCGTTGTCTAGAGAAGGGATTAGGTGAGATAAATAGAAACACAGAATACGTGTTCACTGTGTGAATTCATTTGAGATTCAGTATATATTAATACTGTGTTTGTGATTATCAATGCAAGTGATATCTTTTGATCTTGAAATGCTGCTGCCTGCTATGACTGCTGTATACCAAGTGAATAGCAGATATATGCACATTATTTTGTTAGATGGTATGGGTGCAAGGTGGAGTAGGATAACTTGAGTATTTTGTTTTGTTCCAACTTTTTGGGTTCTGCTGATGTGGTCTTTCTTGAACATATTTTCAGGTGCTGACTCCAAATATCCCTGATATAACAGTTACTGCGCCTGAGGATGCTCACCTGCGCCATGTTATTGATACTATGGCTCTCTATGTTCTTGATGGAGGCTGTGCCTTTGAACAAGCTATAATGGAGAGAGGCCGTGGTAATCTGCTTTTCAGTTTCTTATTTGAGCTTGGCTCAATAGAGCATACCTATTATGTCTGGAGGCTTTATTCTTTTGCCCAGGTTTGTCCTGTATTTATCACCGAGAATCTTTAGGTTTCTCAGCACCTTGTACTTGGTCATCTAATAAGTATGAAAAGTAACTACATAACTATAATATGAATCAGGGGGACACTCTTCAAAGGTGGAGATTGGAGCCTTTCATTATGATAACTGGAAGTGGAAGGTAATCTGCTTTTTCTTTGAATATATTAATAGTTCTTGTTGGTTTATGGAATACTTATATCTTTTTATCACTGATATAAGACCTATCTTTTTCTAGGTGGATTCCACCACCTCTGCCTACTGCGAAAAGCCCAGAACTAGAAAAGGAATCTGTTGCAACATATGCTGCAGGAAGAAGCAGGGTATGCTTGCTACAAGATTTCTAGTGAGAAATAGAAACTGTTCTATGGTTTCCTGTCTAACAGACGCTGCCCATTTTGTTAATTTGTTCAGCGGCTGGAGCCAGAAAGAACACTTACTGATCCACAAAGGGATGAATTTGAGGACATGCTGCGGGCATTGACATTAGAAAGAAGCCAGATAAAGCAAGCTATGGGTTTTTCTCTGGATAATGCTGATGCTGCTGGAGAGGTGTATACTTCAACATTCATATTTTTCCCCTTCTCAGTCCAGTTCTGATTATTTTGAGAAATTCATATTTTTTTAAAGTGAGACTGCAATTACAGCTCACAATGTTAATTGCATGTGCAAGCTTCTTCATATATCTTTTATGCACTAAAAGTCTGAAGCAGCGTGAGTAATGGTGCTGTGTATTTTGGATCGATGTTCCTTACTTCCGTTCTTCTTTTGGTCTTAGATTGTTGAAGTGCTGACCGAATCATTGACGCTCAAAGAGACGCCCATTCCAACAAAGGTTGCCAGGCTAATGCTCATGTCTGACATTCTTCACAACAGCAGTGCTCCTGTTAAAAATGCATCTGCTTACCGGACTAAATTTGAGGCAACATTACCTGATATAATGGAGAGCTTTAATGATTTATACCGCAGTATAACTGGAAGAATTACTGCTGAAGCTCTTAAGGTAGGGTATTATTCTCTGAATTTTCTTTGTGTTCTATATTCTGTTTATTTCTAGAGACATTTTCGCTACAATGTTAATTTATCTGGTCTATGCAGGAACGTGTTCTGAAGGTCTTGCAAGTATGGTCGGATTGGTTTCTGTTTTCAGATGCGTATGTAAATGGACTACGAGCGACTTTTCTTCGACCAGGAAATTCTGGTGTCGTCCCATTTCATTCTATTTGTGGTGATGCTCCAGAAGTAGAAAAGAAGTCTAGTTCAGTGGATGCTGGTGATGCCATCAAGACTAATCAAGATGCTGCCTTGGCAATGGGTAAAGGTGCAGCTATTAAGGAGCTGATGGATCTTCCTTTTGGTGAGTTGGAGAGACGTTGTAGGCATAATGGATTGTCTCTGTTTGGAGGAAGGGAAATGATGGTTGCTCGATTGTTAAGTCTGGAAGATGCGGAAAAGCAGAGGAGTTATGAACTTGATGATGCATTAAAATTTTCTCAGGGCCATTCAACTTCAAGCAGACATGCAAGTGGTCAGAAAGAGATGCCAGTGGAATCTGAAACAGTGGGATTGACTGGATGGAGTCGTTATGGGCAGGATGAGTTGCCTTCACAACTTAAGGGTTCTACACCTTTATCCTTTCCTGTTCTGGAGCCAGAACTGAGAGCATTCATGAAGAAGGAAAAGAATGATCCTGTTCTGCCAGCCTCCAAGTGGGCAAGGGAAGAAGATGAGAGTGATGATGAGGAAAAGAGAAATGCTGGAGGTCTAGGATTAAGCTATTCATCTTCTGGCAGTGAGAATGCTGGGGATGGTCCTAGCAAGGTTGATGAGGTAGAGTTAGCAGCTGATGCTAGTATACCAGTTCAACCGGAAAATGGGATGAATGAAGAGCAGAGGTTAGCTTCTTGGGCTGAGCTGCTTTTTTTGTTCTCTTCCAATTTTTAGTATGGTGAAATAGTCTTTGTGAATACATTGCTCTGTTAAAGAAGGTTTGAATCTTGATGATTTTTGTTGTCTACATCGCACTTGATTTGGTTATTTCATATTTTTCTGGGCTTCTCTTTTGTCAATGTTTTTTTCTGAATGATACTCCCTCTTCAAATAATTGACACATTTGTTTTTGTTGTTTTACAGTATTTGATACTATTATATGATTTTATTTTCATGAATGTTTAGACATTTAAAGTTAACTAATAATCATATGTATATCATAATTTGCAACATACTCTTTCTAAAAATATTTTTTTGGGGAATTTCCCCCCTATTTATCTTTATAAATATTTGAGTCAAACATTGAATCTTGAAACATGAAAGTCAAATGAATCAATTATTCGAGGATGGAGGGAGTAATATCTCATGCCTGTTAGGCTTACTGTCTAATGATTTGTGGAAAGTTGCGGCTGCCTGCGGATTCTTCTGAATCTTAACTCGAGTTTTCTGTTCCTTTTAACTCCAGGAGCAGCTACTCTGCTTCTGTTTATTTTTTCATTTCTGTAGAACCTTATGCCGATAGAGGAGGGAAAGGCCGGTGTTGTTGGAAATGCAATGTCGTTACGTTCATTTTGTAATCAAGTATGCAAGTAGTTAATTTGCTCTGTTTTTCTGTAACACAGGCAAAAGTGGAGACGATTGGAAGTCGCTTTGATAGAATATCGTGAGTCCCTCGAGGAAAATGGAATTAAAAGTTTGGAGGAAATCGAGAGGAAGGTTGCGGTTCATCGGAAGCGGCTAGAAATTGAATATGGGTTAGCCGGTACAAGTGATGTTTCAGGGAGCAGTAAGTTCAGATCAACTTACAGTAGATCTATTTATTTGATGGCAGTGCATGAAATTATCTCATTTCCCTGAATTAATATCTTGTCTGCTCTGTCCTGTGTTAATCTGCTACTGTTTACTTGCAACTGTTTCAACTTATATTCATATGATTGACAAACTCAGCGACGAACTCTAAGAATAGTAGTCGCTGTAGCAACTGTTCATTGCATCTTTGCATTTTCAAGTTCAATTTCTTTTGTCCACTAATCCCTGTTATAACACCTCTTATTGTTTTTCTTTAAGCAAATTCCGGTATCTTACTTCAACATACATGTCACGAGTATAATTGAAGTGCATTTTTAATGCATTTCTAAGTTTCTTTTGTAATTATGTAAAAGGGATGAATTACAGAAAAACCTGGGGTTTGGTGAAACCTACAGTTCGCCCTCTATTTTTGGCAATCTACAGAAACCCCCCTTATCGTTCCTCCTGTTAGTTTCACCGTTAGTCTTTTAGGGTTAATTAGTTCTGTTAATTACACTTTCAACCCTAACATATCTACCTTAACTTTTCAAGTATGGCATTACTGCAATGTTAAAAATCACATTTCAATTGTAACTTGAGATTTTTGTCTTGCAAAGTTAAAGCTTCAAACAGAACTTGAATGCGTATGGCTATTTAGATTTTGGAATCAAGGAGGGTTTATACTGATCAATTGATTGTTTCTTATTACTATTGCAATACTTCTTATATGTCAGCGTCCTTTGTTATAATCAAACATGCGACTAAAATTGCAGAGAGAACAGTGTTCGATAGAAGAGAGAGACGAGATGATACTCGGGACATGCCAAGGAAACGCCATAGGAGCAGGAGTCAGAGTAGGAGCCCTCCTAGGAAATCTTCAAGCAGGGACAGGGACAGGGACAGGGACAGGGACAATGACCCAAAGCCCGAACGTGAAAGGTACAGAGATAGAGACAGACCCCGGGGCCATGATCTAGAAAGCGAGAGGGGAAGGGTTCGGGAGCAAGAACGACGTGAGAAAAGTGGAAGCAGAGAGAGGGATGATCACCATGAGAGGGACAGAGATAGAAGGCGTCGAATGAAGTAAGCGCTCGTGTTTGTTGCAGCAGCTTCTTCGTCAAGAACAAGATGGTACACAGCTGATTATTCTCGTCTTGATCCAGATCTGTGTTTGATTAGATGGCTTGATGAGTTCCGAGGCTGGAAAGGCTGGCCTCATAGGGGTGCTGTGTACATTGGTTGCCTTGAAATCTCGTCTCCTTTAGTTTTAAGTTATTAACATCAGTAGTTGGTTATTACAATTTTTCTTTTGCGCCCGTGTTTTGTTCAGCATTATATTAGAACTAGCAAACATACCAAGGATCCAGATTCTTTACATTTTTTTTTTTTTGGTTTTAGCCAGGAAGGAATACTAGATTATGATAAGAAATACTCCCGGTCCCAAGGAAATTGATGCATCCAGAATTTCCAGGGACTTGTTTGTTCTTTTAGTTCCTTTTGAATTATAGCAATCAAGTCACTGCAGTTTGTTCCGTTAGTTTGTGGGCTAAAGTTGCCGGGCTAACGGTAACACCACGTGTCTGTCTCTAAAAGGGTAGCTGTAGCTGATGAATTTCCTTCCTGGCGTCTGTTGCCTCGTGATTCGGAATTGTCAGATTAAATACTCGATTGTTGGAATCATTTTTCTCATTTTGAGGTCAGTTCAGCCCATCGATTTCTAGAATTTTTTTTCCCATTTCACAAGTTTCGAGAAAAAAACAGGAGTGGAAATGTGGGTTAAACATTAATGACTTTTTTACCTTTTTTTCTTTAATAATGTGTTTGTATTTTTTTTTTTAAATAGATGAGTTTTTAAATCTAATTTACACACTATTCACAATGACCCCACCTGTTTTCAAATTTAAAAAATTTCCAGGAATTTTTTTTCCTGGTTTTCGCTGATCTGACCTTGAATGTTAATGAAGTTTTGGCTCTCGAGCCTTGTTCTTTACATCCCATTTTACAAATTTTTAATAACTATTTAAATTTTTTTTTTAAATTCTTATTCACATACTCCATTTCAATTTTTAAAATATGGTTACTTTTTTGTTACTATTTTGCATGAAGAACAGACCCTCGCTCTCACACTGAGGCGAAGCTTCCTCCCTGATTATTTTCTTCTTCTCTGTCCCTCGACAACTTTTTTTGTGCAATACTTCGTTTCCCCTATTTTTCCTTTTGACTCACTTCAACGTTGGTATGTTTGCCCTCGATCTCCAAATATGGATGACATCCTGGACTCGTTGCGCCAGCTGAACATCATGTTCGATCAGCTCGTACACCAACAAATTTTGATAACCCAACGCCTTGAAGGATCATACAGTGAGGCTCGATGCTAAAGCAGATGCTGTTGTTCAAGCTCATGGGGTTCTATACTTGAGATCGAGGAGAGATGCGAGAATTCATTATACGAGACTAACTTGATGGTCTTTATGCGAG
>JBBYHH010000011.1:440218-459077 GCA_038382905.1 Daphne laureola | reverse complement strand
TAGTCCTTGTTTTTTTTTTCTATTTTAATTAATTGAATACTTAAGTTTTTCGAACTCACGAGCTATCGAGCCGAACTCGATCGAACATTAGACGAGTCGAGCTCGAGCCATTTTTTTCGAATTCGGCTCGAACGAACTTGAACTCGAGCTGACTCTCACGAACTCGAACTCGAGTTCAAACTAGTGATGTTCAGACTCGGCTCGGCTCGGCTCGTTTACACCTTACTCTTGAGTAGGGTGTAAAACGAACCGAGCAGTTTGCGAGCTAGCTCGAACTCAAACCACATTATATGAACCGAGTTTCACGAGTCACAAACCCAAGTTTGAGCTAAAATTTTGATTCGAGGAGTAAAACAAGTGGAGCTCGAACCTTTAAGCTTTGGCTCAAGCCAGCTCGCTAGCCAATTCGAGTTAGGGATATAAAATGAACCAAGCCATTCACGAGCCAATTCGAGCTCGAACAGTCGAACCACGTCAAACGAGCCGAGCTTTAGGAGCCATGAACCCAAGGAAGATGACATATTTGAGATAATTTATAATTTAATCCTCGATTTTTTTATTTTAATTAATTAAATACTTATATTTTTCGAGCACTCGAACTATCGAGCCGATTTTTTCGAACTCGACTCAAATGAACTCGAACTCGAACTCAAGCTGACTCTCACAAACTCGAACTCGAACTCGAACTCGAATTAGTGATGTTCATACTCGCTCGGCTCGTTTATACACTACTCTTGAGTATGCTTCAGTTATTAAAAGATTATGAGAAACATTGTAATACAAGATAAAGGTTGGAACCGTCTATAACAATTTAGCCGAGAGAAGAAGGCGCAAAGCTCCGTCTGTGCCAGCCTCAGCCTAACCGACCGTCCTCATTTCTTTCTTCGAGTCGATTGGATTGGATTAAACCCTACTTACTTTCTGATAGTGCGTCTGCTAGTGTGTGTGTGTTTGTGTGAAGGGGCGGCCAATCCATCCATCCATCCATCAATGGATTCCTCCATCATAGCCCAGAAGACATGGGAATTAGAGAACAATATCCTGAGCATAGAAACCCCAGACCCTTCTTCTGACGCTATCTTCTGCTATGACGAGGCTGCTCAGACCAGGTTCCAGCAGGACAAGCCCTGGGCCAACGACCCCCACTACTTCAAGCGCGTTAAGATCTCCGCCTTGGCCCTTCTCAAGATGGTCGTCCACGCCCGATCTGGCGGCACCATCGAAGTCATGGGCCTCATGCAGGGCAAGACCGACGGCGACGCCATCATCGTCATGGACGCCTTCGCTTTGCCCGTCGAAGGGACTGAGACCAGGGTCAATGCCCAGGCAGATGCCTACGAATACATGGTCGATTATTCCCAGACCAACAAGCAGGTAAACCCTAAACCCTATCCCTACCAATACAAAAATTCTAGTACTATTAATTTCTAATATTAAGTTTGTTTGTGCCATAGGCTGGAAGACTGGAGAATGTGGTTGGTTGGTACCATTCTCATCCAGGTTACGGTTGCTGGCTTTCTGGTATTGATGTCTCAACTCAAATGCTTAACCAGCAATTTCAGGAGCCCTTTCTCGCTGTTGTTATTGATCCAACAAGAACCGTTTCGGCTGGGAAAGTTGAGATTGGGGCCTTCCGCACATACCCTGAAGGATATAAGCCTCCTGATGATCCTATCTCTGAGTACCAAACCATTCCACTGAACAAGATTGAAGATTTCGGTGTGCATTGTAAACAGGTTAGTTTCTTTCACTGAAACATCCCTTTTCCTCCCTCTTTAGTTTGGTTTCTGATGATTGCTGTCTCCGTTTTGTTTCAGTATTATGCATTAGATATAACTTATTTCAAGTCTTCCCTGGACTGCCACCTCTTGGATCTGTTATGGAACAAATACTGGGTGAATACTCTTTCATCTTCACCTTTGTTGGGCAATGGAGATTACGTTGCAGGACAAATTTCAGATTTAGGTAACTAATACCTGTATTGTTTCTTTGTTTGTTTGAGAATATCATTTTGTTTTCTGCAATTGGCAAAGGTCTTTTCTTGCACCTTACCTCTTGAATGGCATACAGAAAGATGCCAGATATTTTTAAATTTCAAAAATGTTACCTAAGGTGTTTCTTGTATCGAATGTTGACAATTTTCTCAATCATTAAGCTGAAAAGCTGGAGCAAGCAGAGAATCAGTTGGCTCATTCTCGCATTGGCCCATTGATTGGACCTTCTCGGAAAAAAGAGGTTTGCGTTTTTTTACAGAAAGTTATGAACTCCTTGTTCTCAATGCATTTATGCTGGGATGGTTTCTTCTTATTTCATATGTTGTCTGAAATCATATTCATAAAACAAGTAGCAAGGCAAATAAGCAAAGGTTGCGAATAATGAAGAATCTTGCACTGTTAATCAGTGGGCTTTATATGGTTGTACTTTACGAAGTCAAACAAGAGAGATGGTTAGACTTATTTATCTTTCTGTAACCCATTGTATCTCTTTTTAGCAGAATTGAAAATAGACTGGCAAAAACGAGTTGCTAAGTTGTAGATTTTGGTTACACTCTAAGCTTTGGTTATTGAAATGTTCTTGCAGGAAGAATCACAGATCGCAAAGATTACCCGGGATAGTGCTAAAATAACCGTGGAGCAGGTTCATGGTTTAATGTCACAGGTTACTTTCTCTGCACTTACTTTTGCATTGTTCTTTCTTGACAATCACGCTTCAACTTGTATATTCTTAAGTTTTGTCACCCTCCCCATTTCTTCTCCATTTACTGTCGCAGGTTATCAAGGACATTCTGTTCAACTCTGTGCGACCGTCAAACAAGTCTTGTGTTGAGCAATCTGGCCCTGAGCCAATGGTTGAAGCATGATCTGTCTTCCCGTGTGAGAGCGTAAACCTCAAAGTCAACTCCTGCTGAGTCTGGTTCCATCTGCTCAATTTAGTTTTACTACTCAAAGGAATGGAAAACCTTCTAGGTACTTAAAAGCTTGTGCTTCTTGGTATTCTCCGAACCTTCTGCTGCAGTATAGCGCATAGAAATCCTCAGGCCATTTGCATGTTTGGATTCATGACTGGAAGGAAAGGAAACAAAGTAGAGTGAGCAGCATGGAAGTTGTGGGATGCAAGGTGTGTCATGTTTCTTACTTGAATTAGTGGCTGCCCCTGACAATCAAACATTCGCAAGCCTTGCACATTAACTGGTGAAAAGAATCTAATTTTGGTTAATCAGAAAGCATGGAAGAATTAGTTAAGAAAAAGTAACAAATTAGTATAGTTACAGGAAAGCAAACACAAGAAAAAGCAACTAGTAACAGGAGTTACAGAGGTTCTGTTGGAGTATATGAATGATCACAATCTCCAACTAGTGTTCCAACATGACCAAAAAAAAAAACACCTTTTTTAGTAGATCATTTATCAAACAACTGAAAGTTTAATATTCAAATAAATGACATGATTATGATTTAGAAATATACAGTGCCACTCTGCTTTTTATGCACTATAAACTAAACACTTTGAAATCATAACTTTGATTAACATTTAACTTTCTTCCGGTATTTTGACGTACAAAAAATGATAGTTAACATAGTACTGCATTTCTTGTGAGTTGATTTGAAGTTCTCACTGATATTGGAGCATATGTATTAAGAAGTAATAGAAGAAACAAATATTTTTCAACTCTGTTTGTTTCTGTGATACATGAGGCTGAAGGCTACGGAGAGTAGAATAATTGAACTTTAGACCTCATGAAAATGACTAAAGTCTTGATCATTGGGCGGTTTAGTCCCGATTTATTTAGTTGGTAAATTAAGATGTTTGATGCTGAAGTTAATGAAATTGATCATATATGGTAAGTTGATTTGGGTGTAGCAATTAAGTTTTAGGAAGGTAGATAGGTGTGATTTGGAATCTCTGTTTTTTTTCGTGTGTTGGTAGCTAACTTTGCATGGTTTAGTGAATTTGGAAGGCTTCTTCTTCTTCTTCTTCTTCTTCTTCTTCTTCTTCTTATCTGGGAAGTTCATAGCAGCATATATATGATATGATTAGGCGACATGGGGAATCAAAAGATTGGGAGAAGATGAAGGAAGGTATAAGTAGAAATATGAGGATGAATTGAAGGGATAGATAGATCTGTATGAGAGAGTTAGGTTTGGTTTGTTGGGGGAGTCACGGGTAATGTAATGTGGTGGCTTTTGCAAAGGATTTGTGCTCTCTCTTTCTTTCTTTCTTTCTATGTTCATCAAGCTTTCCAACTTCTAAAACTCTTTCACATGCATACCTACCACCGCTAAATGCGATAGGACTTCCTCTTTAACTTTTCTTTTAAACTCGTTTTTTGTAAATATATTCTCAAGAATTATTAGGTATATAGGATAAAGAAAGCGTATATATTCTGTGCCAAAATTGATGGATCAATCCATCATCATCATCATCAATGGGCTGTGTGGCAATTGTTGATCCATCCATCGACCAAGGGATATTAGGCAGCTACCTACCTGCTGTATTGTATTGTATGTACCAGACAAGTTTTTGTTGGGCTCGCAAGAGATAACGGGAATACAGGGAGAAAGTCTTATTTTGTCATTAACTTTTATCTTTTGAATCTAAATTACAATTATTTTTACAAAAAGTTTCATTTTACCATTCTTCATAATTTAATGATTCAAGTTTGTCACTGAAATGGTTTATTGATCCCATTTTATCATCATATTAACATTTTGTTACTATTTACTGTTGACGATGTCGCTGTCGGGTCACATCCGTCGCTTGATTGCCACCGTCAATGATGTTGAAATTCACTATTCACGGTCCAGGGTTATAGATATGGGTCTAGGAACGTCGGATCCTGACCTAAGGCCACCGATTTGTTGCTTGGGCGATTCACCAGCCTTAGGCCGTGATTCGTCTGTCTTTGACCGTGATTCGTCGTTCTTAGGCTGTGATCTGGTGTGCTAGGCCGGGATCCGGCGATCTTAGACCTCGATCTACGATCCAGTGTATTTTGTTTCTCGTTCTGGATTTTTTGACGATGGTCCGGTGCAATTAGAACGGCGATGGTAAATTGATATCCGAAACTATAATGATGATGATAATTTGAATTTTTTTTCTTTTCAAAATAGTGATAGTTTGGATCTGAAAGATAAACGTTAGTGGCGAAATGAGATCTTCTCCCTCTCGGGAATATATTAATTCAACTTTACGCCCTCAATTCCGCTTATTATTAAATGCATTTTGATTTTTGTAACTTTGAGTATTATTCCTGCAGAAAAGTCCAACATCCACTTTGATTCCGTACGTTCTTTACGTACACTTTGTTAAATTCTCGATGGCAATGCGTTACCAACCCTGTCATTTCGTTTTTCTTCAAACAAGCAGTTTATTTTGGAATTTTGTTTTCCACCTTTTCCCGAATTTTCTTATTTTGGAATTTCCATCACATTTATTTACTATAACTTTAACTTGTATTTGACTTTTAAGAATATGAAGAACTTTTATTTCATAATTAATTAGATAGAAGCGTTCATTTATTATATGTAAATATACTGACGTCATTTGACCTTTCATGTTTTCCCCCCCGAGGCTCGATGATGATTTTCTCCTCCGGGAGTGTTGTGTTGTGTTGGACATCCTTTTCAGCACAACGAATGGCTGCTTATCGACCTTTATTCTCCCTTAGCTTCAGATGCTCACTACTTATGTTCCATATTTTTGTGATGAAACAGCAATATATATATTTACTTACATTATTATGAGAGAAAAATGATACGGTACGTGTAATTAATTCGTAATCTATGGACTTTGTAACTTTTTGTTATGTTAATATTTGGCATTAACACATGCAACAAATACAAAAGTAAATATCATTACCTCCGTCTCCTAAATTTTTGAAATATTATGTTTCAACTTCTATGATTTTATTTCTATAACATTTTGAAATATAGTTTTCATCTTTCTCTGTGTGTATATAGCTCTGTGTGTGGTAATTTGAAATGTCTATTTTATGAGTATAATTTTTCAAAGAAATTTCATTTAAGAATAATATAGATAAGTTAAAGTCAAATAGATATTGAAAATGGAACGTCTAAAAAAATTAGAAACTGGAAAGAATTAGAGAAAAAACTAGGCAAAAAGTATGAATAAAAACCCCTAAACTTTTTAATTTATCACGAATCAGTCACTAAACTTGTTATCTGATCGAACAAATCACTAAATTTTTAAAATTGTACCAATAGATGATTTCTGATGATGTTTCAAATGGGAAAATAATGCGGATTGAGTAGGAAGTTAAACATAAACTGTCGCTACGATTAAAAAACACACACGGATATATCAAGAGAATATCACAACGTTTCTCTTACTCTAACGACGTTCTGACTTCTGACTTTCCCTTTGGTAATTGTTTAACGCAATTTTTTTTTTAATTTGACATTAGAGATATTTTATATTTAACTTTTCGCTCAATCGACGATATTTTTTCGTCTGAAACATTATTAGAAATCAGACGTATCAGTTAAGTCGATACATTTTTTGACATTTTTCCGTCTGAAACATCATTAGAAATCAGACGTATCAGTTAAGTCGGTACATTTTTTAAAGTTCAGTGATTTACTCGATCGGATAAAAAGTTGGTGAGATATTGAAAAATCTATGAGC
The DNA here is from genome assembly GCA_038382905.1 of Daphne laureola. Classification (NCBI taxonomy): domain Eukaryota; kingdom Viridiplantae; phylum Streptophyta; class Magnoliopsida; order Malvales; family Thymelaeaceae; genus Daphne; species Daphne laureola. The sequence continues at coordinate 452,435 of JBBYHH010000011.1, read as the reverse complement.
TTATTTGTTTTCCTAAAAACAAAAAAGAAGGAAAAGGTTAGGGCAGAGAGAGAGCGTGTGACGTGAGTGGAAAGGGGTTAGTTGGAAGGAAGAAGAGTATAAAAGCAGGGTTGGGGTCGCGGTTTAAACCCTCTTCTCTGTTTCTCCTCAATATATAGGGTCCGTTTAAAAAATAATTGTTTCAATTAACTGTAATATTTTGGATAATTTTTTAATAATTGAGATCGAAACAACTATCGTTAATTTTGAAAAACTACCATTAATAATTTTTTTAAAATACAAACAACTATTTAAAAAAGGTGCACATAATCTTTTCCCATTTGACGTCAGGGGGATTACGCTACGTTAACATTTTATATTTGTACGTACGCACTAGTATTTAATTAACCTTCCTTTTCTTTTAGGAAGTAGTATAGAAATGAGATGAGGAAGAAGCAGAGTTGAGATTATTTAGGAGATAATATTAGAGATGTGAGGTGAGGGGAGGGGAGGGGACTGTTCTTGTTGTTGTAGCTGCTTAATAATTCCTGGCCTGCTGTGCTGTGCTGTGCCTGTGGTGTGGTGTGGTGTGGTTGGATGAATCAGGAGCGAGCTATGGGCGGCCTCACCTTGGAGCAGATCAAAAACGAGTCTGTTGATCTGGTAACTCTTTCTTTCCCTTGCTTTATTGTATAGCAATACCATAACAATATGCCAAATTTCAGGCCTGATTCCTCCTGGTGTTGTGTGGCGTGTACTACAAACATACCACACCAAGAAACACACACATACTCACTGCACTACAAACTTCTTTTACCTTCTCTCATAAGAACAAAGTAAACACCTTTTCCATGTAATCAACAAAAAATGATCATTAATTGTGTTGTGTTCAGGAGAGGATACCCATCGAAGAAGTGTTCGAGCAGCTGAAATGTACCCGACAAGGTCTGAGCTCCGACGAAGGACAGAACCGGCTCCAGGTGTTCGGTCCCAACAAGCTGGAAGAGAAGGAGGAGAGCAAACTTCTCAAATTCCTGGGCTTCATGTGGAACCCCCTCTCATGGGTCATGGAAGCTGCTGCTCTTATGGCCATCGCCCTCGCCGCAGGCCTCCAGACTGGCAGGACTTTCTGGGTATCATAGTACTCCTCTTCATCAACTCCACCATCAGTTTCATTGAGGAGAGCAATGCCGGAAACGCCGCCGCCGCCCTCATGGCCGGTCTTGCTCCCAAAACCAAGGTCAATTCATATTCTAAACCCCAAGACAAGACCCTCCCTCCCTCCCTCCCTCCCTGCTTGTAAAAAAACATCTGGGGTTTTGTTTTTCAGGTGCTGCGAGATGGGCGGTGGAGCGAGCAAGACGCTTCCATTCTGGTTCCAGGGGACATCATCACCATAAAGTTGGGCGACATCGTTCCGGAAGACGCTCGTCTTCTGGAGGGTGACCCCTTGAAGATTGATCAATCGGCTCTCACAGGAGAGTCTCTCCCTGTCACCAAGAACCCAGCTGATGAGGTCTTTTCTGGTTCGACTTGCAAGCAAGGTGAGATTGAAGCTGTTGTCATCGCCACCGGCGTCCACACTTTCTTTGGAAAAGCTGCTCACTTGGTCGACAGCACCAACCAAGTTGGTCACTTTCAGAAAGTTCTCACCGCCATTGGTAACTTCTGCATCTGCTCCATTGCTGTTGGAATTCTTGTTGAGTTGATTGTCATGTACCCCATCCAGCACCGCAAGTACAGAGATGGTATCGACAATTTGCTTGTTCTCCTGATTGGAGGAATCCCCATTGCTATGCCCACTGTCTTGTCTGTCACCATGGCCATTGGCTCACACAGGCTCTCTCAGCAAGGAGCTATTACAAAGAGAATGACAAGACCGGGACTTTGACCCTAGACAAGACAGTGTGAGCCAATGACCATGGTGACAGACAAGACAGTGTGAGCCAATGGCCATGGTGACAGAGCCTGTGTGAGCCAATGGCCATGGTGACAGACAAGACAGTGTGAGCCAATGACCCTCAACAAGCTTTCAGTTGACAGAAACCTTATTGAAGTTTTCTCCAAGGGTGTAGAGAAGGAGCAGGTCATGCTTTATTCCGCCAGAGCTTCCAGGACTGAAAATCAGGATGCCATTGATGCTGCCATAGTTGGGATGCTTGCTGATCCCAGGGAGGCTCGAGCTGGTATCAGAGAGGTCCATTTCCTTCCCTTCAATCCCGTCGATAAAAGAACTGCTTTGACTTACATTGATTCAAATGGCAACTGGCATCGAGCCAGCAAAGGTGCCCCTGAGCAGGTGATGTCCTGCTGCTTAATTAATTTCTCAGTAGTACCCTTAACTTATAGTCAACTCAAGTTTCTATCGATGCTAATTAAAAAAAGTGCAAATTTCCATCTCATGGAATAGATACTAAACCTTTGCAATGCCAAGGAAGATGTTAGGAGGAAGGTCCATGCTGTTATTGACAAGTTTGCAGAACGTGGACTCCGATCTCTGGGAGTTGCGATACAGGTCTGTAAATTTTACCTTCTGCATGATATAAAGTTTGTTCCTTTAACAAATAGGAGTGTGATAAACACCACGTATGTTTTTATATTTTTGCAGCAAGTACCCGAGAAGACGAAGGAAAGTCCAGGTGGCCCATGGCAGCTTATTGGTCTGCTACCACTGTTCGATCCTCCAAGGCATGATAGTGCTGAAACCATTAGAAGAGCTCTGAACTTGGGCGTGAATGTCAAGATGATCACTGGTAAGCTTGTTCCAATGTCGTCTTAAACAACTAGACATCCTTCTCGGCTTATTCTTGTACTATCTTGTGATTCTCTATTTCCAGGGGATCAGCTTGCAATTGGCAAAGAAACTGGAAGAAGGCTTGGGATGGGTACAAACATGTATCCCTCTTCCTCCTTACTCGGTCAAGATAAGGATGCTTCTATCGCTTCCCTCCCCATCGACGAATTGATAGAGAAGGCAGATGGATTTGCAGGAGTTTTCCCTGGTACATGACTATGATGTGCCCTTGCTTTCTAGTAATCCCACAAGTATCTTGTTTCTAACAACTTCAATTTCCTTCCTACAGAACACAAGTATGAAATTGTAAAGAGGCTGCAGGAGAGGAAGCACATCTGTGGCATGACAGGAGATGGTGTAAATGATGCCCCTGCTCTGAAGAAAGCAGACATTGGCATTGCTGTTGCTGATGCAACAGATGCTGCTCGAAGTGCTTCAGATATTGTCCTCACAGAGCCTGGCCTTAGTGTAATTATAAGTGCAGTGTTGACAAGCAGGGCTATTTTCCAGAGGATGAAGAACTACACAATCTATGCATTTTCAATTACCATCCGTATCGTGTTTGGGTTCATGTTCATCGCCTTGATATGGAAATTCGACTTTGCTCCCTTCATGGTTTTAATTATAGCCATCCTAAATGATGGCACCATTATGACCATATCAAAGGATAGAGTGAAGCCGTCTCCCCAGCCAGACAGCTGGAAACTGAGGGAGATCTTCTCCACTGGCGTAGTGCTTGGAGGTTACTTGGCACTGATGACAGTTCTATTTTTCTGGGCTATGAGGGACACCGATTTCTTCTCGGTAAGCATATGATGACCCTTCTCTGTAAATACATGGTTTTGCAGTAGCTACATACATTTATTCGCTAACTTGTGTATCTGCATCGCAGAATAAGTTCAACGTGAGATCATTGAGGGATAGTCCAGAAGAGATGATGGCTGCCTTGTTCCTCCAAGTGAGTATAGTAAGCCAAGCACTCATCTTTGTAACTCGTTCTTGCAGCTGGTCTTATGTGGAACGCCCTGGTCTCCTCCTACTCGGTGCTTTTATTATTGCCCAGTTGGTAAGAACCCACACCAGAAAGCTTAGTATACCTTGGGAAATGGGATCTTTAAAGTACCAAGTGATCATCTAGATTACATTTTCAGGTGGCAACCTTGATAGCAGTGTATGCAAATTGGGGGTTTGCCAGAATCCAAGGCATGGGATGGGGTTGGGCTGGTGTGATTTGGCTTTACAGCGTGGTGACTTATGTCCCGCTTGATCTTCTTAAATTCGCAATCCGATACATCTTCTTAAATTCGCAATCCGATACATTCTAAGCGGGAGGGCCTGGGATACACTCTTGGAGAACAAGGTAAAGTTTGTTGATAAAAAGTTGAGGTTTGGAGGTTATTGTCATATGTTCCTTGGATCTCAGTATGCCTCCTGCTTTTCTGTAACAGACTGCCTTCACTACCAAGAAAGACTATGGGAAAGAAGAAAGAGAAGCACAGTGGGCTGCTGCTCAGAGGACCCTTCACTGTCTTCAACCTCCTGAAACCACAAACCTCTTCAATGAGAAGAACGGGTATAGAGAACTTTCAGATATAGCAGAACAAGGCAAGCGACGAGCTGAGGTTTCCAGGTGAGCCAGCTATTCCCCTATCGTTTTGCTACTCATTTCATTTAAGAAATATAGTATGAATCAGATTACTCAGTGAGACGGGGCTCCTGAGTCCTGACCGAAAGAGTGTGGTATTTGCAGGCTGAGAGAATTGCATACACTGAAGGGGCATGTGGAATCAGTAGTTAAACTGAAGGGGCTTGATATTGACACCATTCAGCAGCATTACACAGTTTAAAGATGAATTAAGAGGAGCACCAGAGGCTTATGTGAACATATAAAAAGATGAATTAAGAGTAGTTAGTATATAGCATCTTACGAGAGAAACAAAGCGTTAGCCAGAGTATCGTCTAGCTTAGAGATCGGATAACCTTATGGTTCTTGCTTGTAGTAACTTTTTTGGATGATGGGGAAATACCAGTATTAAGAACTTGATGCATGCTTTTGTATCATGAATGACTAAATAATGGTGTGTCAACTTGATGCTTTAGAAAACTTCACATTTTGTTTTGTTATATCAGTTCTAAACGTTTAAATCGTCAACTCCATCAGTTTTATACCTTTAGCCTACCACTTCTCTTTATTTACCATATCAGTAATATTTCATATTTGATGAATTTATGCATAAGAGACACAAGACTTGTATCATGACCTTTGTTTCACAACAAGCTTTTAATCATTACTAACCTTCGACAGACAGATGCAATGCAATCTAAGTACTATTAGCCTAATGTCACCGATGCCAAGGTCTAGGGCATGGATGGAGGATAAAACAAGCAAAGTTAATACTCCATTCGACTGGATTAAAATGACATTGTTTTCTTGAGGGTAATATAGTAAAGCAGACATATAAGAGTAATCTAATACTCCTATTTCTCTGTTAAACTGATTACATTTCTCCTCCGTTCATGAAGAGTACAAAAGAAAAAAATCAAAAGTTCTAAAAGTGACACTTGTCAGTTACTACTATATAATACTCCTACTAGAACGAATCATATCATTCAATCAATCATCCACCGCCTATAGAGAAACGCTGACTGAAGCATTATGCATCACTTAGAACACTAAATAACTGGTGAAGGATTATGTATCTGATGAAGCATGTGCATGGGCAGCTTACAGTAGTCTTCATCTCCACTGTGGTGTTCATCCTATACAATACAGCGAGTTCCGAAAAAAAAACATCTACAAAATGCTAGTTTGGGCTGCCAACTTGGTATATTTGCTTCATGGCTTGCGGCAAATTTAGCACAATCTCTGCATAAGCTGGCACAAAGACAAAGAAGCAACGGTCACACAAGCCGTACGTTAAAAGGAACAGGTCGACCATCAAACAGAAAAGAGGAGAGATACTTCTTTCCTAATTCAAGTAGAACTTAAAGGACTGTGAGAACCTCCGGTCCAGCGAAACATCCATAGAACGGCAGTCACAAAAGATCCCAACCCATAATAGTGTCAATAAATCATTTAAAGACAGAAATACAAACGAATCTACCTTCTGGCAAGCTCATGGTTCGTAAGGCATCCTCTGCATAAGAGAGGTGGGCTGGAATATTACAAGGACCTTGAGCTCCATTTTCGTTTTCATTTGATGCACTAACAATATTCCTCCTCAGTTGCTGCGTTGGCCATGCCAAGACTCTTACTCGAGATGGTAGTACAGATAGAAGATCAGCATATCTAATACTGACAGTTACCTTGCTGCAACAAAAAATAGCATACTATCAAGGTCAGTACACATCTGCGCAGCTCCAACCATCACAAGGGAGCAATTGCAATGAGATGGACCAACCAATCAGAATCATCAAGAGCAAATTCAATCATATGGTAAGGCAGGCTATGATAGAGCTCCCGTATCTGATTCCTATACAACTCCTTGATTAGCCGAACCTGCAGCAAGCAGGTAAAGTGAAGGGTTCATCATGGATAATACAAAATGAACTCAATTCACGTGATACATGGTCAAGACTCAAGAGTTGGTGCATGTCAAAACTACACAGCTGCAAGAGAAAATATTTACTGCAGCATACAAAGATCTCTAGTGACCTATTTTTCAGCCAACCACCAGCATAAGTCTTTATATTTTAAGGAAAAAAAGTTACTGCAGAATATAAAAATCTCCATTAACCTATTTTTCTGCCAACCATCAGCCTAAATCTTCACATTTTAAGAAAATAATTACTGCAGAATATAAAGATCTCCACTAACCTATTTTTCTGCCAACCACCAGCCTAATCTTTACCTTAAAAAAAAAAAAAAAACACAACTATATATCGCCAAAGAATATTTAAGCATGCAATGAAATACAGTTCAATCTTCCAAATGAAGAAATAAGATGTGTTCATAACAAAAGGGGAACTCATACTTAGACATCAAACTCATTTATCAAGAAAAAGAATAATCTCATAGCTCTGCATCATAAGAATTACCTGTTCTCGTCTCTCCACATACGCCTGCAGTAAGTCACCAATGTAATCTATAAATCTCTGAAAGCAAACAGTAGAAGTGCAGCATCAAGAGCAAACATCCGGTAATAGGAAAGTACAAGTTAATTCAGACAAACAATTATGCATACCTTAGCATTTGAAGAAAGGAGATCAGTTTCAGCTTCTCGTATGGGTAGAAAGAAGGGAACTGTATGCTCCTGGACCGTCATTTTTTCAAGAAATGACTTGCTCTCAAGCACACAATGGTATAGCTCACAAGGGTCTCCTGCAGAAGCAACATACCAAACAGAACTTTAAATCATACAACACAAAGTAACTGTTTCCAATAAATAAAAGAAGTTGAAAACAGCCTAAAGAATACACAACTCTTGATATAGCATGGTTAGAATTATCAACAAGAGGTTAAGCTCCTGTCATATCATTCTAGTGGATATTTCAGATTCAGAACCAAAAAGGCTCACCATGAACCAGTGTCGGAAAATGATTGTCATACTGCCTGGAGTAACTTATTACCTGCAAAAGATGTCTCATATTGTATTCCAATCCGTGCTCCTCCCAAACAACGAATCATCTGATCACAGATACTTATCAGAATACTAAAGAATGTACCTCAACTGCAGATAATCACATCAAAGGTACCAAGCAAAATTACAAGTGTGCAAAGATTAGTAACACTGAAGGCAAGAGTGAATCTCTCATACTCCAAATATTTATCACCAAAAACAAAAGGGAAACTAGAGATATAGAAAACGGTCCACCTGTTAAATGATGATGCAGAATCCAAACTTCAAAAATTACATTCATAAACTTCATAAAAAAATGAGATCTTAAACTTGGAGGTCTATGCTTATGCCTTTGAGATCGATCTCCCTTTAGCAACATAAACAATCAGGAAATGGCTCCGTATACCTTTGATCCAACTCTGTAAGCACTATTTTCCAGGATTGTAGGACCAGCCAGGCTGTTTGATTCCCCAGATGCTGCCTTTCTGTCAGCTTCCATGTGAACCTAAAAAGAAAAATACAACACTCAAACAAAAGAATAGAAAGCTCATCATGTGAAACATCAGCCTCACGGTAAAAATTTAGGACAAACCCGCTCTCTTATGGTAGCCAGCAGACCATCATTCCATTCTTCTCCCTCTAAGCAAATCTCTGTAGTTTAAAGAAAACAGAGCTACTTTATTAGAACCAGACATCAATCAGAACATAAGAGCTTCTGACATAGATGAGCAAGGCTCCCAACATGTTGTGTGAACAAATGGAGATAAGAGCATAAGACCGCCCATGTGGATAGTGACTCAACTCTAGAAACCTCACCATCCCCTCATAGAAACCATGAATATAAAGCAAGGATATAATCAAGGATCAGTAAAAATGCGTGCACAAGCATTATACTTCAAACTCCTATTTCGTTGAATTACTTCATTACAGCTACCAGGCACGCAAACCAATCGTCAGCACTAACAAACGAGAATCTGAGGAAATGAAGACAGAGATTGCTGCAGAAGTTATGTGTTCCAAAAAATAAAAGGGTGCTGCTGTTCAGAAAATAAACCTTGAGTTTGAGAAGCTCTTGACGCTTCAAATTCTTTGAGAAGACGCTCAAATACCATTTTATCAGAGTCCCTATTAATTCAATGCTTATCAGAAAAATGAAGGAAAGCAGAAAACAGCTGTGAATATGACAAAGGAGATCAGCAACTACATAAATTGTACCTGGATAATCGTTCTGTGAGCTCACTGTGCCTCTTAAGAACATTTGCAACTATACGCATTAAAAGATTTAAAAAGGAAAACCTCTTATTTCTTCAGAAATGGGCACCAATATACAATAATCCAAAAAGGAATTTGAAACCCAAAAATGGTGCAACAATGGAACGCACATCTGGCTCGTGTAGCCTCCAGTCGAGTATCTTCTTCTTGCATGAAACTCTATAAATTAGCAAAATAGCTTAACATGAATAAGATTTAATCAAACATCCACAACCGAAATATTTTAATTGAAGAAACAATGTTCCAATATGAAGTGTAAAATAAACACATTACCTCTTCCCCCATTCCTGGAAAACCTTCAAACATTCAACAGCAACACCAGGAGTCTACTATATAATTAGCATTTAAACCTCAGTGGATTCTGGAGAAATCACTATAAAGAAACCAAGATAAAAAGCATGATATAACTAACATCAAGGCATGAATTCTTCTCTCGACCTATCACAAAGTAGATGGAGGGCAAAAGCCTTCTCGATTTCGAATTTAGGTTCTGTATAGTTTCTACCTAGTAAGCCATTAACATTTTATTTGTCTTACAACTATGCCCTCCAAGTTTACTTCATGCAAATTCAGTCATTTTGATCCTCTCTCCGATCCATTTAGATCTTTAAGCTTCTCCCTCTAGCAGAAATGTCCTTTCCACTATCTAACTTATATAAATAAGCTCCTACCTACTAACTGACACTACCCCCACAAATCCGACTCTTCTACAATTGACGAATCGAGTACCAATACACATACCACAGATCTGGTAACTATGTTTAGAGCAGTTAGGGAACTCCAAACTATACTACCCCAGCTCACCATATCAGCATGCTCGGTGAGATAAGCAAGCTTCATCATAAATATCACACCTAGCACACTTTTCCACCTATCTACAGGGACACAATTAGTAACATCTTACTTTACATTCAAGATATGTTTCTAAACCACTGGACATCTCCTACAGGCTGGATGGCCCAAATATTCTGACCTTCAATGTAGCATGCATGTATTCATTTCACCCAAAAGATTTTAGCATCATTTAGAAAAATCCCAAACAGTTCAAACTTCAGAAAATTAAGAAATACAGGCCTATCCCTCGTTCTGACAGGAACATACTTGCTCGGTTGGTCCCATGCCACAAGAGACTTCTTGCCAATAGCCCCTAACCAAACAAATGATCCAAATTGTTTCCTTATATTAGCCAACACAATTATGGAGATTGAGAATAAATTAGACCAGTAAGCTTGGATGCTAAAATTACAGCTTTGACAAGTTGGATTCTACCATCATTTGATAGGTTTTCATATGACCAACAACCAAAAGTGTGTAAGATTTTTACCACCAGCAGAGCAAATTGACTAGCTCCAAGCAAGGGGACTCCTGGGTACTTAGAGAGGCAACTTAGCACTATTCAGATTCAATTTGAATCTCTTAGATTCCAGAGACAAAACAAAAAACATTCAAGCAGTTCTTGATGTACAAAGCAGACTGTTTATCATAAATATTATTGTATCATCAGCAAAAAGAAGATGGGATAACTCCACTTCATCTCACTTTAAATGATGATAAATATACTTCTGCTCATACAGATAACCAAGGCTTGAGACAATTATGCCATACTAATTACAAAAAACAATAAGCATTTTCGAAAACTTGTGTGCGACGTAAATAATTCACAGGTTTAGTTCTAATTTATCATGTTCATATCTCTATATATAGTTATGTTACAGGTATTTTGTATGTAGATTACTTGTGTTACAAGACATGAATTTGTTCAAGAAGACTAATTGGAGCAAATCATTTTTATCTCATGCAATCATTGAAAACAAGAACACTTAAGGAATTTTTATTTAATAACTTGCTAAATAATTATGATGTTCATATGGTCTGAAAAGTATTTGTAGAATATTAGCATTTTGCTCAGATTCTACATTGGCAATTCACAGAATACCAAAATGATAAACATAGAATCTGAACTCTGACAACTTCAATTGTAAATAAGAAGACACTATATTCCTTAGTTGGAGACAAAGTATCAATAGAATCCCTATGCTTTTAATAAGAGAGAGGTCACTTGACATGATTTCCTGCCTAATCCACTTAGTTACAAAGAGAAACAACATTAACATAATTACATCAGAGGTATTCCCAGGTGCAGCACATGCCAGGATAAGAAAAAAAAATGGATAAAACAATCCCAATGCATAATTGATGTTCGAATTTGCATCCAAGTGAGATGACCTAATATATCAAGCAAGATGAACTATCCAAATTGACATCATAAAGTGACAAGAAAAGGCATAGTGACCCCTTGTCACCATTACCTTAATTCTCCTGAAAAAGTACAAACCAAAAATAACAAAGTGAATGAGAAATAAGCGGGCTGTGAAGTTTGTTTGTTTGCAAAAAATTGTTTGTGCTTTATTTGTCGTGATGCAAACTTGTGTTCGACAGCCACACTGATTAAGCCATTCAGATGATGTGAATTGTTATTGTTACTTCATCGGAAACTTAGCAAGTCAATTTCATCTTTTACCTCCATTTGAACATCCCCAGACTTCATAATTAGAGGGCTCAAACCATTGCCATGACCATGAGAAAGGCTGGATGATATATATTATAGTACTATTATCAAAGCAAATCATGCTTTTGAAATTCAAAGCTAAGCAAATAAGGGTAGATTTGCGTGTCATGCATCTGACATAGTCATCCTGCAGTCTTTCTAGTGTCAAACGGAAAGTATCAGAACAATGAGAACATAGCATTTCACCAACCCAAGTACAGCAGATCTATTCTCTTATTATAGCCCCTCAAGGACGAAGACTTCAGCGACACAGCCTAAACAAAAATGACCAACAACGAAAGCTTGAAATAATGTTTTATTTAATAGTAACAGCTAACAGCAGTTTGATCTCTTAACCTAAGCCCGGTATTCACTCCATTCTGAGCAACCATTGCCGGTGGCACAATTTCTAGGGATTGAAAGCAATATCAGAACAAGTGCAAAAGACAGTAATCCACGCGACATAAATATACCTAGAGAAAACCTGCACAAAACCAAATCCGCCTACAAGTTGTCACGTACTAATACTAACCCAAATTCTTTCGGCCCGATCCCCTCGAAGAAAGTAAATTGAATGTATAATTAAGCATAACCAAATCACATGCAGAAGTTCAATGATTGGGGAAAGCAGGAAGGTAGACTACACACCTGACCAAAACTTGCGATGTAACGATGGCGAGCTGCTGTTAGCAACCGCCGGCTTTTCCGCGCGATAAGCGCGACCTTATCACGAAAGACGTGTTGGGCAATTCCGATTACCGATCACGGAGGAGCTCATACAGCTGACAGCGTCCTGAGTAAAGCTTTGACGACGGTGCTTAGCTGGGTTAAAGGTCCGGGAGAGACGGCGGTTTGTGATGTTTTTTTTTTTTTTTTTACATTATCACCTAATTTTAATAAATATGGGGTCCCTTATTATTAAATAACTAGTTTAAATACCTGATTTCGTCACGGCTTAAAAAAATTATTGATTTTCAAAAATATTAATATATCAAATAACAATAGGTTCAAGTCATAAATTTAGGGAATATCTGTTAAATTTTCAAAGTTTTAGGTTAAATTGAT
>JBBYHH010000011.1:406516-417464 GCA_038382905.1 Daphne laureola | reverse complement strand
AGCTCAAGCTCGAGCTCGACCTACCCTTTAAAGACCCTACTCATTTACACCCCTAGTCACCACACTAAAACATCCATGTCCTTGCATCATAAATTAAAAATTAAAAGTTAATATCAATTTTAAATTGCATTGATTAAACATAAGAAAGGTGAAGGTTAAGAGTGTATCAGGCAACTCATATCATATATACCTCTTTTATTCTTTGCTTTTATAAACTCTATAAAAAATAAAAATAAAAACACACCACAAATTTCAGAAATAGGACTTGTCAAATATCATCCATATTTTATTAAAGATGTAAGTTTGTCACTAGACGTCCGATCTTAAAGTAATTAAGAATTGTCAAAGGCGGAGACAATCACGAACAATAATGATGCACCAGAGATCATGGATTATATCGGTAACTCGGGTACGATGAATTGAAATCTTGATCAGTTAATCGAGATCAATAAGATCACATTTTCTATCATGAATTTGTTACAGTTTGTGATATTCCGACAATGACAGAGCAAGAAAAAAACTGATATTGATATAATGTAGGTCCCATAGATATTAAGAATAATTTTTACTTCCAAATTAACGGTTTTGAGATGCAATATTGCATAGCCATCTTATTAGTGACAAATTTACCTTAACAAAAAAATGTTAACAACAATTGCACCCCGTCCGTGTCATCCGCACCACTCTTCACTCTTCACTCTTCAGCACCACTGTTCCTTCTCCGCCAATAGCCACCACGCCCGCGCCGCCGCGCCTCGCTTTTGGTCCCAGAAAAACTCCGAAAACCTGAGGTAGCTAAAAGGGTATTACCACGCTCTCCTCCACTCAATCTTCATCAGTTTCGTTTGATTCCGTTAAAAGGGTTTTCGCTGTTTTGGTCTGCTATGTTGCCAAATTCATACAACCCTATGTATAAATTTGTCCACTTTGATGGGCTTGTATATTTTTCGGTTTTTAATGTGATTGTATTTCGATTATAAGTGTCTGTTGTTTATTTTGAAGTGTTCTTTTGTATTTTCCAGATGGAAGAAGTTTGTCTGAACAAAGAACTAGTATTTGATGAAACAGATGACTTTGAGTGTGAGGTCAGCAGCTATGGTGTAATTGAACATGAAGATGGAACAGCTGAAAATAAATTAGAGAAAGAAGTACTTACGCCTACTGTAGGTTTGGAGTTTGATTCGTATGATGAAGCTTACTATTTCTATAATGTTTATGCTAAGGAACAAGGTTTTGGCATTAGAGTTAGTAATTCATGGTACAAATCTAAGGAAAAGGAGCGGTACAGAGCGAAACTTAGCTGCAGTAATGCTGGGTTTAAGAAAAAGACTGAAGCCAACAATCCAAGGCCAGAAACAAGAACTGGGTGTCCTGTTATGATAGTTATCAAGCTTGTTGAATCGAAGCGGTGGAGGATAGTTAAAGTAGAGCTTGATCACAACCACCCGGTGAATCCACAAGCCGATCGGTTTTATAAGTCCCACAAGAATTTGATTCTTACAGCCAGGAAAGCACAGTCATTGAAAGACCCGGGTATGGAAGTGCATACCATCAAGTTGTACCGCACATGTTTGGCGGAGACTGCCTGCCATGGGTACTCCAATGGTGATGAAAGAGAAAGTGTGAATCCTGCTGATATGTCCAAACATCTGGAACTTGGTGATGCAGATGCAACTGCCCTTTATAATTATTTCTGTCGCATGAAGTTAAGTAATCCGAACTTCTTTTACTTGATGGATTTCGATGATAATGGTCGCTTGAGGAATGTTATGTGGGCAGATGCCAGGTCCAGGGGTGCATATGGTTACTTCTGTGATACAGTTGCAATCGACACTATGTGTTTGACAAACAAATTTGAAATACCTCTGATCCTATTCCTTGGAGTTAACCACCATGGACATCCTGTGTTGTTAGGCTGTGGCTTACTTGGACACGAGTCAGCAGAATGTTTCGTTTGGATATTGAAAGCATGGTTTAACTGCATGCAGGGACGCTCGCCACAAGTCATTATTATCGATCAGTGCAAGCCATTGCAAATTGCTGTCTGCGAAGTTTTCCCCAGAGCTCTTCAGTGTTTTAGTTTGTGGTACATCATGCAGAGAGTTCCAGAGAAGTTAGGGGGATTAAAAGGATATGAGGCAATCCGTCGGCAGTTAAACAAAGTTATCTTTAAATCCTTGAAGATTGTTGAGTTTGAAACTTCTTGGGCTGAAATGATCAAGCATCATGGACTTGGAGATAACAAATGGCTCCAAACGTTGTGCGAGGAAAGAAATAGTTGGGCTCCTGTTTATTTGAAGGACGTGTTCTTCGCTGGGATGATTCCTATCCAAGAGAACGAGAGGTTTACACCGTTTTTCGATGGCTACGTACATAAGCACACTTCTATTAAGGAATTTCTTGACAAGTATGAGTTAGCTCTGCACAGAAAGTACCTGAAAGAAGCTGTTGCAAATCTAGAGTCACTAGATGTTGGCTGTGAAGTAAGGACGAAATGCAGTTTCGAAATGCAGCTCTCTAAACTTTACACGAAAGATATCTTCCGCAAGTTCCAAACTGAAGTCGAGGGAATGTTCGCTTGCTTCAACACAAAACGAGCGAGTTCAAATGGTCCGGTAACGACATACGTAGTCAAGGAAAGAGTCGAAACCGAAGGAAGTGAGAAAGAGGTGAGGAGTTTCGAGGTTCTGTTCGAGACTACCCTTTTGGATATCAGATGTATCTGTAGCTTGCTAAACTACAAAGGCTATCTATGCCGGCATGCACTGAATGTACTTCATTATAACGCCGTGGAGGAAATCCCACCGCGCTACATCCTCCAACGTTGGTGCAAGAACTACAAGTGCCGGATTCTTCAGCAGGAAATCAATGGAAACGATGAATGTGACCCGGTAAGATGGTACAATCAGTTGTACAAAACTAGTCTTCCAGTAGTTGAAGCAGGAGCCGAGTCTCAAGAACACTGTAGAATTGCTTTACATGAGTTGGAGAAGTTATTGCTAGAAAGGAAAAGTCCCTCTTTTTTGTAACTGTCACTGGCAAGGTTTTGGTGAGGTCTCAAAATCATTATGGGAGCTTCCTTGGGGTAAATTCTGGGTACTCAATCAGCTTCCTTGGGGTTGTTTTCTGTTGGTGAAATGTTTGTTCAGTCAATATCTTGCTACTTACTGGAGTGACTTTGTAGACATATTGTTTCACATTCACAGACCAAATACCATAAGAAAATCTGAGATATTATTGTTTCACAGTAGTATATTTTTACCGTCGGTAACAACTTTTTCGACTAGTGGTCGTTGAATTTCGTGAGAGTTACCTATTTATGATTAGTTTTTAATATTTAATTATCGTTACAATTAATTAAAATAGTTATTTTAAAATAAGATAAAAATGAGAATAATGTTGTTGTCTGCCGACAGGATTGTTGGTGAATTGTAATTCTGGTGACAGAGATACGTCACATGTGAAAGTCAAGATCTTTTATTGGATGATCATCACGTACCCATGATGCACTCCTTTCTCTAAGGATCCCATTGACCATGAATAAAATTACTCCATTGATTCTAGCGAGTGTGAAATAATTAGTGTTAAATTTTTTAGAATATATAAGAGTATTTTTTTAAAAAAATTATCAGTTAAATATAACAACTTAACAGTTAAAGAAAGATTTTTTTAGGTTTTTATAAATTTTAGGAGATTTTTTTTTTAAATTTTAAAAATATAAGGGATAAAGTGAAGATTATAACAAATCTTATGGAAGTTTTTTATAATTATCTTTTTAACAAATGTGATACATTTTTGTATGTTACAGAGATTAATAAATGTTATTATAATAAGATAAAATAGATATATGAGATAAATATAACTTTTTTAAGTAAGAATGAAAAAGAAAAAAAATAAAGGAAAATTAATGTAAAAATATTTTCTTTTAAGAAAACATATTAATTTTATAATGACAAAGAGTCTTATCTGCAAAAATAAAATCTACAGCACCAACGATTGATTGGTTGATTGCTCAACTAACATTAAAATTAATAATTACATTTTTTTTTTAGTATTTAATTTTTTTTTTAATATTTTATATATAAAATTAAGAATTAATTAAACATAAATTAAATTAATATGTCTAGTTTATAGAACTTTTTGTTTTTTTTTTTTCAATTTTTTTAAGCAATTTTATTTTGATAAAAAAAAATGGAAAAAAAAAAAAAAAAGGTGTCAATCAATTTTTCTGAATCAGGTATGCTAAAATTGGGGAATTCACCTCTATTATTATTGAGTATTGATTGATGGCCACTAAAATTACATTTCAGGACTGTTTATAATTTACATACAAATCTGAGTGACCCCTTCACTCTTTATGACAAAGACTAAAAAACAAAAGAATAAATTCCACCAAATTTCTTTCCCCCATTGTATTCCTTTTCTTTCTTTCTTTCTTTCTTTCTTTCTTTCCTGTATCTATATATCCACCACCTTTTATAACCCTACCACCCATTACACCAATTAACCAAACACAAAAAAGATTGTAGTAATGAAAATTAAATTGAAAAAATAGTGAAGAAAACTTCTTCCTTTCTTTTCCCCCATCAATCAAAGATCAAAGATCAAAGATCAAAGATCAAGAGAAAGAGAGACTCTTGTCTTTATAGGTTTGAGTTTCAATCCCATGCTTTCTGGGGAGAGGAGATCTGGAGAGATGCAAGATGGGCTGAGGGGACTCCTTGGACTCTCACTCAAATAGCATGGTCTGTACAACCCATATCCCATGAAGAAGTACTCCATCGGTATTAACATCGCGTGCGGCTGTTCCTCCGTCACCATTGATCCACAACACTGCACCTGCACCATCATTCATTTACCAAACAACTTTTCATTGCTTTCTGATATCATCATGTTCACAAAGTTGATTGCTTTCTAATGTGAGACATACATACCTCAACCAATGCACTATATCTTCTATCCAGTTTCGATACCATATGAAGAGCCTCGGAGTGAAAAGGTGAGTTGTCCCCGACAAATATGAGAGTACGACACTTTAGTCTCTTCAACCCACTAGTAATGTCAGTTCTCCTGCAAATGCGTAAAGAATGAGTTTTGAATCGCTTTTGTTTTCTGATCTTTTCAATACATCCAAAAGTATCCATAATATGCTCTTCCGAATGGACAAGTCAATAAAACATGTAGTACCGACCTATTAAGTGCCTGCAGGAACCGCATAACATTCACGCTTTGCCTCTCATCCAACAACTAAGAACAAAAAGTACCAAAAAAAGGTCGCAGAACCAGCTGTTAACCTCTGGAAACCGATTACGTAAAAGCAAGATGTGGGAGCCCGGTGCAAGCAGGTACTACTATTGTGCTAAAGAAAAAAAAGATGGCGTTAATATGAAAAAAATGCTCAAGTACTTTTCTGCATGCTTGAACTATATCTGACTCTGGGTATTCCGCATTACCACGGACTTCCTGTAATAGAGAGAGAAAATTGTATGAAATTAATCAGGAAAACATACTCTAAAAGATATGGATGGTTCATGGAATTGTGAGTCAGTCTGCTACCTTGCTGAAGTATCTCTGAAGCAAAATCTCTTTAAGCAGTCCACACATTCCGTAAAAATAAAGTAGATTCGTCATTGCCTGCATATTCAAATCATGAATACACTCTTTTTTCACTAATATTGAGTCCTAAATAATTATTGATAGTTATCAGAAGGGACCTTATTATAGAACCATTCAGTCCATGAAGGTGCCTTGCATAGTGGAGAAATAAGTATTAGGCCGAGCACACGCTCCCTATATTTCATCTGCAACACAGAGGCTTTGATCAGTTGGATAAAGTTCAGATGAACAAACTCAGACGTAATATGCTTTATTCGACTGTTCTGAGTGAAGCATTACCGCGAAAAGGGAAAGAATGTAGGCGCCAGCAGTTACCCCCATGCACATAACAGCACCAAGCCTGTACACATAATCGTTCATGCCATCAGAAGATGAATCTTTTTAGAGCTGCAGGAATGCAGTTGGCCAACTTTTATGAGACTGAGACTTCGATATAGAAATAATTAAGGCACCAGTAGAAACCTGAAGTAGTTGAGTATTTCTAGGATTTGATCTGCTAAGTCGTCAACTTCAAGTGCCTCTTCATCGGGACAAATTGGAGCAGCTCCTAACTGCAAGAACTCTTATGAAAGTTCCAAGAAAGAAACTTTGTGAATAAGCATATCAAAATGTGGTACAGGATTCAATAATCATTTAAGCATTTCTAAAAGCGGTAAATGGCAATGAAGTGTGCACTTAGTCAACTACTTTACCGACCTCATGCCCAGGAGGGCTGATATGGTAAATGCAGAAGTTGTGGAGCAGCAAGGATGATGCCTCTGGACAAAAGAAAAGTCCTTGGAAGCAGGACATATCTGAAATAATGATCACAACAAGGACAAAACATAATCATCAGAATTCATAGTTAAACACTCCATTTAACTATCAATTGATGATGGAGCTAAAAGAAATTGATGATGAAGCTGGAATGCTTAAGGAAAATGATTATGAAACGTACGATTCAAAGCTAAATCTGGATAAGTAATAAGGGCTGGCTTGTCTTGGTCTCCATAAACTATCACAGACACTGAACCATGGCCGGTTTTTACATGGTGTTCCTGAAAGAATCAGAAAACACATTGCAAATCAGATGTTGTAAAATAGTAATTGATCAGGTCGTGAAGTAATGGAATGATCTTGCACAACGGGTTGATTCCGACATTCAACAACCATGTTATCCATTAGGTTAGCTTTTAGGCAAGTGAGACAAATCATTTACCTTACATTGAAAGGGAAAAAAAACTCCACAAACAAGAGCCAAATAGAGGAAAGGCTTTAAAATTAAAGGACCTTACCATGTGCATTTGCCTTTTTTAGGGAAACCCAGCTCATTTGGGAATAAAATTTGCAAAAGATGTACCAATCAAGAAAGCAATTGCTAAGCTTAATCATTGAATTTACAGAATAGTTTAAGGGAAAGGAGATGCAATGCATTAAAAGAATAGAGGAGTAGCCAAACAATTACCAAAAACAGAAAAGGAAAAAACTTTAAAATATATAAACATAGAGAAAAGATACAAACAAACAAACAAACAAACAAACAAAACAGTAGAAAGGCCAAGGTTTCTTCTCCAGAAGGTAAAGAAGAATATATGGATCCAAGAACCTATCTTTCTACAGCACACCTTCTTTTTCCAAGGTACCAAGAAATCCAGAAAATGCTGCAAACGGGGGGTTTACTAAAAGAGCCCAGCTAGCTCATGAATGTATGAATATGAATAAACCAAAATGTAGCATTCAATTCCCAGGAAGAAAAGCTTCAATAGCAAACCAGTGGTATAAAACATCCATAAACGAAAATTAGCAAAATACAAAAAGGGAAGAAGACAATTAAGACCAGAAAAAGGACCACCACCAACCTCCCAAAAGCTTGGTAAATAAGTAGCATCAGAAAAGGAATACCCAGATCTGGAAAAAACCCATTACCATATCTCCACACAAAAAAAGAAAACCCCAAGAATCTAACTCCTTTGCTAACGCTCAATAACGCATCAAACGAAGAACTCCAACAAACCCAGGTGAAAAAAGAACAAATTTGACAAAAGCAGAAGAAACCCAAGTTGGGGGCTGAAGAGAATGATGGAGTTTGAAATTAGTTTGACTGAGAAGAGTAGAGAAGAAGAAGGGATAATGGAAAAAGCGAAAACCTTTCCGCCGAGATAGATCTTCTGAGCATCAATGGAGACGAAATCGTTTGAGTCGTCCATGGCCGCAGCTCTCTGCCCTTCAATAGAAAGAGAAGAGAAGAGAGCCTTCTTCTTCGTCCCCAATACTGATTACAGCTCCCCTCTCTCTCTCGCTCTCCAGAAATTTCTCTCTCTCTCCTTGGGGAATTATAGGCCTCTGCCTTTGCTACCTTATATACCAAGCCATTCTTTTTTTCTTTTCCTCTCTCTGTCTTGTGTTTTTTTTTTTATATATTTATTATTATTATTACTTTATCCGTCCCTAAATAAATGATACATTTCTTTTGATATTTAAATTAAAAAATGAAATAAAAAAAAAAATTAGTAAAAAAACCCACATCATTAGCACTCACCCCCTCCCAAAATAAATTTGATAAAAAATTGGAGTAAAAGACTATGAAATGTTGAAAATATTTGAGTAAAGTAACTCAATTAAAATTTCTAAAAAAGATAAATGCACTAATTTTTCAGGGACATTCTAAAGTAGAATACACATTATTTATTTAGGGACAGATGAAATATTATTATTATTATCACTCCGTCCTCAAATAATATTATACTTTATGTGGGTACGGAAATTAAGATAAATGTATGATTTTATATATTCGAGATAATTACACTTGAATTAAGGTTGTAAAAAAAATAAAAATAAAAAAATGTAATGATAAAGTTGATATAATTTAGTAAATTTAGAGAGAGAAATTTTCATTTAAAAATTTAAAGAATTGATATAGTTTTTTTTAAAAAAAAATTATATAATTTTTCAGAAACGCATAAAGCATTAATTAATACTTCTACTACTACTACTCTTTGATGGATAAATTTTAACCAACGGTGAACCACCACCGACGGTTTGACTTTCTCAAGTTTGTTTATTTATCCCCACGTTTATTATCTGTTATTGTTCATTTTCACGCCGTGGTTTACGAATTCATAGTGTATAACACACACTATTCTTTCATTTGGGAATGATAATATTTGAGATAAGTAATGTTTTGAATTATTATATTCTAATAGCCTTTTGAAATGTCTAATGTCAAAAGTTACAACGGGAAGTTATGGCTGAGCTGGACCGAGTTTTAGATTGTTTATATTCGGTTTAAAATCTGTATCGAATTTAAAATTTTGTTCAAGTTTTATGAATGAACTCGAACGAGTTTTAAATTAATCGAACTCGAGCTGTTAATATATTTCAAAGAAAAAAATTAATACAAAGTCGAGTCGAGTCAAACCGAGCATATTGATGTTTAGATTTGGTTTAAAATATGTATCGAGTTTAATTTTTTTGTTTAAAATTGATTTGATACTTTTTCAAATGAGTCGTAAACGAGCTTTTAAATTGGATAGAGTCATAATCAAATTCAAGCTGTTACTTCGGTTTTCATCCATATCTACAACTTCTAACATTATACGTTGTCATCCCAAATAGGATTGTGTATTTGATCGGTTTGATTTTGACCAAACCAAATCAATTGGTTTGATAGACTTTTTATTTTATACGGTTATAAATTGAATCGACAAAATTAGATTCATAAATTAGAAAAATTGAAACCAAATTAATTCGGTTCGGTCGAGAACCGGATAAACCGAATAAACACTTATTTATTTTTTAACAAAATCGAGTACACATTTATGCTAACACAAAAGTTTTTAGTACTAACAATTTTATCCCAAATATTTTGTATTTGTATGTTACACCCTAGATATTCACATATAGATTCAAGTCTATTCCCTAAACCTTTATAGAGAGAGCTAACAGATTGGAAACAAAAAAAAGCACACACACACTCATTGTTTGGTTATTTTAGTCGCTAAAATAACCGAACATTGAAACCATAATCAGTGACGAAGCCAAGATTTAGGTATAGAGGTGGCGGAAAAAATATCGGTCAGTGTCGGTTTAGGCTCACGATTCGCCGCTTGGGTTTGCAAATCACAGGCTAGGCTCATGATTCATAGGCTAGACTCGCGATTCACCGGCCTGGGGTCGTTGTTCGCCGGCCTTAGATCACTATCCGACAGGCCTAGGCCCCGATCTATGATCCAATGTATTTTTTTCTTCGTTCAGCATTTTCTGACGCTAGTTGGCAGTGGTCCGGCCCATGTTGTGAGTTTAGATGAAATTTGAAAACTTTTGAGTAAAAGTGTTAAATTTAATTATTGGGAGTTTATCTAAATGATTAGGTTTAAAACTTAGTGTGTAAATAGATTTTTTTTTTTAAAAAAATTGAGTTGCTAAAATTATCGTTTCCTCCCAAAATCTTTTAAACTTAACGGAAAACGGATAGAAAAGCATCACGAATTGAAAAAAAAACTTTTAAAAATTAAAGTGAGACCTTAATGGGACAAAAAGTTAAAACATGACTCAAGTTGGACAATAATTATAGTTACAGGACTATGGATACACTTTATCAGTTACTCCATTTAGATTTGTGATTGAGTTGAGTCTAATATTTTTAAGTTTAGTCAATTGATAAATATAAATTGCAGTATATAAACTATACATTATATATAATTTATACATAAAATTTAAATTAATTTTTTAATTTATAAAAATGTATATTATATATCCCATCGTTTAAAAAATGTTAGGGGTGACGGTAGTCACCCCAGTCATAACATAGCTCCACGACTGACCGTAATCAAACCAAAACTAAATAAATGATCGAATTAGTTGAACCAACAAATTGAATTGGTTCATTTTTCAATTTTGAACGAACAATACACATCCCTAAGCCGAAGGTTATTTACCACATATGTGGTTTAACACCTACCTTAACAAAGACTAAACTATCCCTCTACAAAAAAGTTATCTCTATTATTTCCTTTTTTCATAATAGAATCGTTTCTTCCTAGCTTCCCAAATACAAAGCATGAGTGATAATCAGTATCTACAACTCAAAAAAAATACAGAGGAGTTGTCAGAGCACCGGTGATGATTATATCTAGACCGGAGACCGATCAAGCCGATGATGATTGAGATCTACAACTCCGATCATGCGTCAAGCAGTAGCGAGTGTGGATCAACGGCGAGCATCGAGCGACGATGGTAAATCGATGAGACAAACTACGATCAACGATCGATGATCGTCAAGTATCGAATAATGAGCGGCGAATCCAACAATATCATCTACTTTGGTGAGAATAAGTTCCAGTTGCAGAGAAGT
>JBBYHH010000011.1:386984-397940 GCA_038382905.1 Daphne laureola | reverse complement strand
TAATCTATTGTATCTGTTCTATATGAGAATATTTATTTTTTATGAGAACAGTGAGAAAATTGAAGCTATGTGATTTAAAAACTAGGTGGGGTTGTATATTTTTTTTGTATCCTATTTATTTGTATGTATTTAGATTTCATTTATATGTATTTAAGTTTCATTTGTACGTATTGAGCTTTGATTTATACACAATACACATAATTATTATAGTTTCATGCAATTATAAATTAACTCTATATATTTTTCACTCAGTTGCATGTATTAACAAAAAAATTATTTTGTAAGCAAACACGCGTTGTTAATAAAGTTTCATATAATTATAACTCAATTACAATAATAAAGATGTTGTTTTTTAGTTAATATACATGATTGATATAGTTGCATACACTTACAAATCAACTCCATACAATTTCACTGAGTTTTAAATATTTAATACATACACTAATGAGCTATAATTAATAAGGAAAATATTTAAAAGGATAAAAAAATTAAGGTGGCACGAAAAAAATATGGTTAGAAAATGAGTATTAATTGAATGAATGACAGAAAAAAAGACTGGATATGGATACAAAAGAATTAATGGTTGATTCATATAGAGTTCAGCTTCCGATGAATAAAAAAAATTGGTTGTTTCATTCGATAATGGAATTAGAGATGACTTCATATGAAGTTGAAAATTTGTTTAAGAATAAAAAAAATGAAATGAACGATCGCAGTCTAAGCGTGTGAAAAAAGAATGAATGAAGAGTCTAATTAAAATTGAATTACTAACTTCCTTATTAAACAAATTATAAAGAAAAGATAAGAGGAAACTATTGGAACAATAAAAGAAAAAAAAAGTGGAGCACACACTAAATAAACCGCTTGCAAATTAAAAAATAAAAACAAAAACGGAACATTCATGCAAGTATATAAGAACTGATAAAAACAAAGAAAAGGAATTTCAAATAGAGTATAACACAATTAATAATTTTCGTTGGAGAGACGTATGACGTGTCAACTGCTTAAATTGATAAATGACAAAAAAAAAAAACTGAAAAACGCACACATGGATGAGGCAGACGGAAGTTAGACGGGAAAAGGAAGGGGTGCATTTGAAGCAAAAAAAAGGGAGGGGTGCATTGCACTGGGTGCAATGTAGAATTAGCTCATAACTAACGTCACAATAGTGCACGACCGCTTGCATCCTCATCAGCGCCGGCGTAATAATCCTGGAAGTTGGAATAGAAATCGAGCATGGCTCCGGTTTCCCTCTTGTGGCCCGATTCCAACATCGAATTTTGATTCTCAGAAGTGCGATCTCTTCATCTCTTTCATGCTTTTCCTACTCGTCCCGCAAGAGGAAGGAGGTGATGATGATCTTCAGGTTCTTCTTTTGGGTCATTTGTGGTAGGTTGGGGTTCCGACAGGGAATGGGCGGTGATAGGGCTAAGCTCGTTGATAGGGGCACCGACTAGGCAAGTTTTGTTAGAGTTGGGTTGGCTTTAGAGCTGCGCGTGTGGTGGCTGGGGCGAGCAGGGTTGGGTTGATGGCGGTGGTGGTTGAGCAGAGCGAGGCTGGGCAGTGGTAGGGTTGCGCAACAACGTGGCTAAGATTTGTTTTGGTAGATAGAAGTTTTAGGTCCTAAGATATTTTTATGAAATTTGGAAGACTAAGAAAGTAATTTTATCATGAGTTCAACAAACACTCATCCGGTGAAACTCATGCGGTTAAAGGGACAAAGTGTTCGATGGTACATAATGCGAGAATTGAGTTGCAATGAATTATAATCAAACGATTAAAATAATTGAGTTAATTTCAAGTGATTAATAGATAGTTAGGCTTTATTTTTATTTCTTCTTTTTGTTTGTGTAGGAATATTTTTATACATTTTACAGATCAATATATGATATCCTTATTTTTCATAGATTATCACTTTGGAAATCCACAACACATTTAAGTATGATTGAGATTTTTTTTCTTTTCTTTTTTTACAATTTTAGGATTTTGTATTATTAACTTTTATTTTTCAACCGTCTCCTGTGTAATAGAACCTCGTATCTATCTATGATAGTCGACTGTTGGGGACTCTTTACGGCTTTATTTCTCTTTTCTTGTCCGCATGTTAAGAATTAATTTCAAGTTCATATGAAAACTTTTCTTGCCCGTCATCACCATCACTAATTAGGCCGACAATGACATTCACCTCCGGTTTGGTGGCTTGCCAAACATTCCACCTCCGTCAGGCCCGCCGATAAATTGGACATCACATACCTCTTACAGTGAATACTCTACAGATTTAACAGGGATATTGATAGAATTATAGGTCCGACGACCACATCTGGGCCGAACGGGTCCAGACCAGTGATATCATTTTTCTATGTAAAATCAGATAGTATGAAAATGAGAAAACAAGGAAACACCATGGAATTGAGATGAGGGAGCAAAGATTGGATTAATATGTAACCAACGTATGCTACTTCTACAACAACCAAAATACATGGCTCCAATTGCATTTTCTTCTGTAAACTGACAAAAAAGAGAATAAATAATGACGCTAAAGTTATGACTGGGCAGAGCTACAATGTTACAGAAGATACAACTCAGGATCAGTCCTAACCTGAGGCAGATTCTGAATCAACTCCTTATGGAAACTGGGGATGAAACCAAAGTGTTAGTAGACAAAACCGGAAGCAATAGGTTCATTTCATCTCCATTTGTCTCTCAGTTCCTTCTTTTCGGACAAAATCCATGTGACAACAATTGCTCCAACCAGGGCAACTATTGTAATAAGCAGTAATGCATAGCTGAAGTCCTCTGTCAGCGAGTCATATGTTCTTGAAGGTGCAAGCCGAGTGAAGAACAGATCCACTCCATGGGCAAATACAAGGGTTGTTGATTCCAACTTGGCAGGCACAGTCATGATTCCCTTTAGGCCTTCCACTTTAAGCGCATGTGTTACATATGACTGTAGGAACATCAACAAACAAAGTGATGATGTTAAGAAAAATGAACAGTTATTAGCATCGGAATGAAACCACGATTTGTTTGGTGTGTTGTCCAGCACTTCATCACATTCTGCTCAAGTGATGAACCACAGCCCCTACTTCAAGTCAATAAAGGCTCTGACTGTCTTTCAGCTCTTCATACCATTTTACTCAAGTAACTCAACACCGAGCAAGTGCATGCCTAAATAGTGTTAGTAAAGATGCAGATGGCATAGGCTGTGTTTGCTTGGTATTTAAAAATTAATTGAATGAGTTACTTGAATTTCTATGTGATGGAAAGTTTCAATTAATCACTTTAACACCACTTTTCTAAGCAAACAATAGAGCCATAGCATTGTATAATACAAACCTGAGGAATTACTGGCAAGGAATCTGTAAGTGGTATGATCCCTTCTTCCCTTTCATCTGGAGTAGGGTTGAGTGTTCGACGAGGATCCAGGAAACGCTTATCAAGTGCCAAAACCTGTAAAGGGAAGGTTACATGGTACATCCATTAAACTGTTTTACCTCAAACCACATGAAGTAATTATCAAGAAACAAGAGACATTAAAAATGTTTCCAAATGAATGCAAAAATGAACTAGGATTTAATACTTAAGTCTTCCTAACCTGATCACCAATTGTACCAATAAGCAGTTGCTTTGAAGTTATACCCTTGGCAGTCAATGTTACAGCCAATGCTTTAACCGTGTGGGTAAAATAATAAGATTGCGACTTTGTTACAACCTCCGGTCGAGAATATGCCGAAAAAGGTGAAGTAAGATTATGCTTTCCAAGCAACAGCTTTAGAATATCTTTGTTATCCTGTGGATACGTAAGTCACAAGGTCATGATAAAAGAAGCAATGTTAATGTCATTCATTAAAGACTTTGCTACACATCTCATCTCTGATTGTCCCAACTATCGATACAAATCCTTTTAACAGAATTTCTATGATAATTGCATTTAACATAAATTATTTATGTACTGAAAAGCCTCTCGTATCTACCACAGTATGCAACGATATGCTTTAAACATCTAGTCCCAGAAAGTAGCCCAGAGCATCCTACTTTTGAAGTAACGTTTCGATAAATGCATGAAAAATACTGAATTTGATCTTTTAATAAGGTGTTTTTAGCTTCACTGTGCAAGGACCAAATATTCACCTTAAAGGCTTAAACTGAATACACTGAAATGTAGCACAGATTCTTGGAAGGATAAATAATTACTCCCTCCATCACAATTTTTTTTGAAACATTTGACTTTTGATGTCTCATTGACTTCAATTTATCTTATACTATCATTTTTAGTGGAATTCTTTTAAAAAATGCATACATGTTTATAAACTCCACACATCAAATTACCGTTTATGTACATAAATTATGAATTTACATAATAGAATGTTAGAAAAATAAAATCATAAATTAAACGATGAAAATTGTGTGTTTCAAAAAACTTGGGACGGAGGGAGCATCAACTTCTCAGCCTTACCGCCCGAGATTGATCATAAATCTCAATGACTGACATCTCGTATCTGTGTGCTCTGAGATTGAAGTAGTGGTATACAACCCAGTTCTCACTGAAAACCTACAAGATGTAAAATCCATGATCAGTACTCTCTTGTTAACTCACAGAACCAGATTATAGAGAAATACTTGTATGAGAGAACTTACAGCATTTACTGGACCTTGTGAACCATGATGAGTCATTCGGTGCAACATGCGACCAGTAACCGTGTCAATTACATAGACAAACAGAGTTGACTCGTCTGGAGTAGCAGACCCAACTCTACCACTTGATTTTGGTGATGCAGTTGCAACAAAGAGTGTATTCTTAGATAAATATTTATACATAGCATCTTGGTCTGCTACAACCTTGGCTTGAGTGTGCACTACCTGCAAAATCAGAATGCAACAATTAAAAATAATCATAAATAAATGGAACATGTTTTTATAACTTGCAATTCAGGTTAATGGCATATCAGCTGAAGGGGAACACTACTGGACCCCTCTGTCACCATCTAACCAGATTCGTGAAGAATGGATTCAAAAGGGAAAAAAGACAAAGAAGAATGATGAATATTATACCTCACTCAGTTTTCTTGTAACAGTTGTAATAATCTTCTCTGTTTCTAATGGAAACACAATTGACCACAATTCTCTTGTGCCAAAGCAGTAATCACTAGTTTCTTTATCACTCCTGCTCTTCAATGCATGCCCTTTGACAATGCCATTAGCCTTGTCAACTGAATACCAATATATGTTTGAAAACTCACGCTGGAAAATACTGAGAGCATCAGTAGACTTGGGATATAAATAAGCATGCTGATTGCTATCAATTATGAGATGGAGTTGCTGCTCTGAGTGGTCAATGAATGGCAAAGGAATAATTTGTGCAACAGAATGGGTAAGGGTGAAAGAATCTAGCCTTTTCCCAGTATAAGTATCGATGACTGAAAAGAGACCTGGTGCATCTGAACTTGGATTACAACGACCAACTACAAGAGCAGATGGGTTCTCATCCATAGCATGGTGATGGGGAACCCGCCACTGGTACAGGTTCAACCATGATTGACTTTGGCATGCTTCAGATTTATGTACAGAAGAGAGCAACAGAGACCAGATAATCCGCCCATCTCCAGTGTGCAGGGTAAAAAGTTTCCCAGCTTGGGTAAGTACAATTAGCAGCTTCCTGAAACCATTGCGGTCTCTAGTCATTTTGCACTTTTCAGAACTTCTCAATCTCATTTCTTGTATCACTGCTATGTCCTCTGGGCCAGCTAGCATTAATGTGCCCTTGAGTTTCAGCATGTGTCCCTAATAAGAAGTGGACCTATTTAAAAACTTGTGATAGCAGAACCATGTTCTGACCATTAAAATTCAATGACCCGACTTAACCTACCACCTTGACATGATATGCTCATAATCTCAAGCTCACCAAAACTAAATACAGTGTACATAATGACACATCTTAAGCGTAATTAAACATGGCTACATTAGAAGATTCTATTGAAAGAAATTAACTAGCCTTGAAACGTGTATACTAATCAATACAATTACTGAACATAACGAAAACATTATTAGATGCCAGAAAAAAACACAAAAACAGAAAAACTAAAACCACATGAGAAGACTTCAAAAGTGTGTTTTAAGTTCCCAATCCATTTTAGACGTGTTATGCCAAAATAATGCCCTTCATCTATAAGAAATCAGCTTATACCCTTAAATAAACTTCAAAGCCCAATACCTTAAGCCATTCGAAGAGACTGTGCTCCACCTTCGCAACTGATACACCGTCCTTTCCTATAGGGAGTTCTGAAGCCATTACATCCACTATTGATGCCAGGCCATCTTCTCTGCTCCAGACAATTGCACCTTGTTGTAATAATAATAAGGAATGATCTTCCATTACAATCAATGCCCTGAACCCGTGAGATCTATCTGTTCTGATGTAACTGTTTATGAAAACCTTATTGATCTGTCCTCGTTGCTGGTCCAATTTGATGCTCTCTTTAAGCAAATCATTATCCCAGTTGTTAGTAAGTTTCACTATGAGCTCAACCTTCTCGTTATCATGCTCAGCCAAAGCAAATGCTTGGTTTTCATTGCCTCCAGAAAACAAGACTGCATCACTTACAATTGTTTGCTTATTCGCTTTGTTGACCACTTCGAACTTCCCTTCAGTTGTCACTCTAATAAATAGTGTAATCGCGTCAACTTTAACAGAAAAAAGTCCTTCAACAGCTGAAGCTAATATGGCAGTAGAGCCTAATGGTTCTTTAACAAGATCTGAAATTGGTGTCTGTTTAAAACTTATATCTCCATTGTGGATGCTTATCAGAACCAAAGCAGACATGGAGGCATCAAGAGCTACAACTTTGTCACTTGAAACTACAGCCACTTCTCCAACAAAACCACCAGAAAAGGTGGCAGTTGCATGCTTCAGTAACTCTCCATTTTTCGCATTGATCTGATAAACCACAAACTGTGAAGAACTAGAAATTCCAACAACATGCATCAGATCGTTTCCAGGAGAATAAATCATCTGCTGAATCTCCAAGCTACAAAAAGCAAGGGTTGACAAAATATTAACATATGTTTCGACTGTTGGGAGCAAGGACGCAGTTGAATGTAAAATTCTTGCTAAGCATACCTGTCATCTTCAAAATCTTTCTTCCAAATAACCTCACCATCTAAGCTTGAAACAGCATGGAGACAGCCCCTCCCGAAAACAATGGTTGAATGGTCCTTGTCAACTTTCAACCTTTTCTGCGTGTTACACGCAAGTCAAATATCTTTGCCCAGAGAGGAAATAGAGCATTTTTTTAAGCACGAGTGCTGCTATCACAAACAAAAGGTTTGTGGCAAATTTTCTAGTCTTGGATGATGTGTTAAAGTCATGTGTTACAAAGCACGATAAAGATTCTTCAGAATGGATACAGCCAATGAGGGACAGAGAGAAAATAGAGACTCCTTTTCAATGTTTCCCCTTTCAATGTAAGAAGGAAATAATAAAATCTTCCAAAAGCTTAAGTAACTAATAGATTTAAAGAAATTCCCATTGATGGTAGAGTTTATGCTACAAAGAAATATAAAAAATAAGAAGACGAGCACAAGAGAGAGAGAGAGAGAGAGAGAGAGAATCTTAAACTGACAAACCTCAATGTACAGTAATGGTTTTGAGTTCTTATGACCATGAAGAGTAGATTCCCAAACTATCTGGCCATCGGGAAGGTTCCATGCTCTTAAAACACTTCCTCCGGAAGATAGGGTGATTATGTCTGAAAGAATACACGAAACACAGAGTTAACATAAGCACTCATAATTTAATCACTGATATCAGGTAGTATGGTAATATAGATGCAATTTATGTTGATTTAATTCAAATTGACTACTAGACCAATAATCAGTCACTTTGAATCTTATGATTGCCCTGCCCATTGTAACCTTTTTCAACACTATCCTCACTTTAATTCTTTATTTTGAATATAGATGAAATTATCAGATTGCATTAACAAGTGAGAGAAGGATATTTTCATGAAAGTAAAAACCTTAAACATTTACACATTTACCCCAGAAAGAATGGAAGG
Organism: Daphne laureola; assembly: GCA_038382905.1. Lineage (NCBI taxonomy): Eukaryota > Viridiplantae > Streptophyta > Magnoliopsida > Malvales > Thymelaeaceae > Daphne > Daphne laureola. Next base: position 389,886 of record JBBYHH010000011.1, on the reverse strand, counting down.
CAAGAAAGGTGCACTGAAAAAAGTCTCTCTCTCTCTCTCTCAAGGATAGATTCCTGTAAGCCTTGTTCCTATATATCTGGTCAATTCCTCACCTATGCCCAAGTCTAGTAATTCACGTTCTAATCCATGGCACCATGTTCCTTTTAACAAACAGAAATAGAACTTCTTCCTCACATATAAGATGAGATTACATTTCAATGGAAGTACTATGTAAATCAATAAATCGCTTAAGCCTTCACCGCAACTAATAACAGTCAGAATCTGTAACTAGTAATGCAGTGCATGTCTTACATACGGTTTGCATCTAATACATAAATTTACAAGTAAAGAAAGTGGATGGAATCCATACATTTACCAAGGGCGATATCAATCGCATCGATAGCATCATTTTCCCCAAGCACCCGTCTCCAAACTGCATCAGAACCACAAATAAATCAATTCTAAGGAAGCCTGAACCTAAGAGGAACAAAAAGACAATCTACTGCTCTATATTCACTACTAAGACAGAGCTCAAGCTAGTATCAGCACCGAGAATAGGTTAAAAAACAAATAATCAATCTGAAAACAAGTTAAAGCAATAGAAACAAGTATGACTTACAAATCTCGCCACGCCGAAGATCCAAGGAAGCAACAACGTTCGCTTCCGTCGACACAATAACACGCTTCCGTCCCGTCTTCTGAGTGTGGAAAACTGCCTGCTTCACTTTTCCTATGTACTGTTGATGCCTGCAATCAACAAATCATGTCACACGGTAATGCAAAATATCACAACCAATTCCAAAAATTCTCTATGGATTAACTCGAAAATAAAGAAATTCGAAGATCAGAAAGCAAAGAATAGTGATTACCAATCCATGAGACCAACTTGGTCTTCGTAGAGGGAGAAGATTGGAATCGCAGATGATAAGAATAATAGAAGAGTAACGAAGAGCCGAATCGCCATTGCCATGGCGATCGAAGAAACCTGCAACTTTCTGTTCTCTATATATTCTCCAGTGAACTATAAACGGATCTGAGAAGGAAAAGTTTGGGGTTTACAAGAACTTCACTTCGAATCGCTACTCTGGAGGAGCTAGTGTTAGCAAACAAGCCGGCTTCCCTGCTAAACTGCAACAGAGCCACCCGTTTTCTGATCAACTGTCGTTTAAGTTACTGCCGTTTTCTCATCATTGGATTATGACGCAATCCAATTTTCCCCGGAATTATAGACGGTATGGGGACTCTCCTACTTAACGTACCTCGTGAAACGCTCAACTCCCTTAAAACTTCACAATAATAAGGTTCTCTTCCGGCACTTCGTAGCGGGTATATTATTATAACATTAATATTTTTTTTATAATTGAATGAAGATATAAACGGTTATAAATACTAATATGATTTCATAAAATAAATGAAAATAGAAAAGGTAAAAAAAATAATAGGTCTAATTTTTTTTTTCATATTTTATTATATTAGTTTTAAGACTGTAGGTCAATGTACAAAAGGTTAGAAATAAAAATCAGAGTTCATAAAAAAAAAAAAAACACATCAGAGAGTGATTCAATCTCATAGGAAGGATAGTTTTATTCTTCCGTAACAAGTTTTTTAATTGTGTGGAGTCATAATTAATCAACATATACAATTTATCTATATTTAGAGAACCACCACACTAAAAGAAGAAGAGAAGATAAAATCATAATTAATGAATTATACCATTGACTAAATTGAAGCAAAAATTAAAGACACAGTCTAATTGATAGTGGTACTATTCATCAACACTACCACTATCATAAATATATAGAAGAAAAATGAGGATTCATTATCCGTTCTTCTCGGCGGATTATATTTTATTTATATAATTTAGATTTTAAGATATTAGTTCAAATCATTGTTCAAGACATTGTTGAGTACTCCATTCGTCTCTTAAAAGTTGTTATAATTTTTTTTTTCGATTATCCAAAAAACTTCCTACATTTCCTTTTATGAAAAGTGTTTTGCACCAATTTGACTTTATTACCTCTGATTTCTCGTTCCACTCTGAAAAAACTACTTTTACTTTATATTTTAATTTTATCTTTTTACGTTCAATCAAAATACATTTTTAATCTATGTGTTGATCAAAATGGTATATCTAAAAATGAATAGAGGAAGTATATCACATCCATCAAAATTGGATATCACATAACGTTTAGAAAAAAAAGTAACACATGTTTCAACAAAAAATATGAGGTTATTTGTTCTTTCATTTGAAATTGCATATCTAGTAAGCATTCACTAACATGTATTTTAGATGAATCTTAATTAACCAAACATATTATAGCATCAAAGAAGTAAAAATTAAGAATGAGTGTCTGAATTATAGGCAATGATAAAAGGGAAAATCAAAACCTAATTTGGTTTTGAAAAAATAGTAACTTGATTAAAAAAAAGGTTTAGTGACTAACTTGTCAATATTTAGAAAACCCAATACTTAGAAAGAATTTTTTTTTTAACTTTTTAAAAATGTAAAGGGTTTTTTCTTTATGGTAGTAGCTCTAAATGGGAAGAAAAACAACAACTTAAATTGATATGAGCAGTCCAAAGCAACCAGAATTGGGTGAGCCATGACGTGCAGAATACGAAGAGAGTAGGATTCAGGCAGAGAAGAGCAAAAATGTGGAGATGTGTAGTGTCTACCTTTTATGTGGTAGGTACCACCCAACATATAGGGTGGTACCAGACCCTTGCGTGATCTATGAGATCTGAGCCTTTACGGTGGTTGTGTTTGAGGAGAGTTGTTTATAGGCGTTGAGGGGATATTTGCCATCCAAGAGAATTTAATGTGGGGGAGGTTGTTGTTGGAATTATGGTCACACCAAGAGCTTTTGAGGTAGTACTTGAGCTCATGAAGCTAAGTTTGAGCTCATAGGAAGCTATATGTAGC
>JBBYHH010000011.1:372375-383303 GCA_038382905.1 Daphne laureola | reverse complement strand
CTATCTTTCTTCTTTCTCTCTAAGTTCATGTGTTGAACAAACTTCTCTTATGTATTACTCTTTCATCATCGCATCGTATGGTTGTATTTGCATCGAGCTTTATTATGTATCAGAAGACTACTGGTATATATATATATATATATACCCCTTCTTGATGTTCAAAAAAAAAAAACTAAGGTAGTGTTTGTTCAGAATTTTCTAACTTTTTCAATCCAAATAATTTAAACAACCTTAAATTCATTAAATCTCTATAAAATAATATTTTTTTAAAAATTTTACACTCACATATATTTTATTTATCAATTAAAATAAATTTTTTAATTTTTTTCAAAATAAATTTGCAATATTACTGAACTGAGCCGCATTTAACATAAATTTTCAGAAACACTCTTTTGTTTCCCATAAAAGCATTTTTTCCCGACCACTGAACACACGGTTCAAAAAGATTGCTTAATTTACTGTGTTGAAGAATTCGACGTTGACGCGCTTGTTGACGAGAGTGGAAGGAGAACTTGAAAGTGCCAAAACCGAAAACCAAAAAGCTAGAAGCAAGCAAAAGCGCAGAGAAATAAAAACAGAGCAGCTGGAAAAGGAAAAGAGTAAAAAAACAAATTTAAAAAAAAGAAAAAAGACAAACAAAAAGAAAATGATGGGAAAACCGAAAAGAAAACATCCTCTCACATTGTCTGGTATTAAGGGGTTTTATTCTTTTAACAACATCACTTCACATCAATCATCAATCATCAATCATCAATCCTTCTCTCTCTCTGCAAAGTAGAAACCAGACAAGAGGACAGAGCTCTTTAGTTTTTGTGTTTTTCTCACCACCACCACTTTCTTAAGCTTCAAGCGCCTGTAACTGTGAGAGTGAACCAGACACAACGCCTTCCTTTTCTCTATCTTGTTCCAGAGTTTTCGCCGGATAAAGCTCCACCAAATAGGTTTCTGATTGTCTCACCGGAGATCTCATTTCTTCGAGGTTTCTTGAGAACAAACGGTAGAAATCTGTTCTTAAAATCCCAACTAAAAAAAAAGAAAACAAATCTGTCTTTTTTTCTTCTTTCTTTTCCATGAGTTTGATTGGATTGAGGATAGAGAAGCAATGATGTCGCTGACGTCGGCCTGCAAAGAAAGGAGCAAGATGGGGGACGACAACGGCAAGTACGTTAGGTACACGCCGGAGCAAGTGGAGGCACTGGAGAGACTCTACTATGAGTGTCCAAAGCCCAGCTCCATGCGCCGCCAGCAGCTCATCAGAGAGTGCCCTATTCTCTCCAACATCGAGCCGAAACAGATCAAGGTCTGGTTCCAGAATCGCAGGTTCGACCCATCTCCTCCCCGCCCCCCCCTCTCTTCTGCGTCTATCGAAAGCTGCAATCTTGAAAAAATGGGTGTCTGTTTTCAGATGTAGAGAGAAGCAGAGGAAAGAGTCGTCGAGGCTCCAAGCTGTGAACAGGAAATTGACGGCAATGAATAAGCTGTTAATGGAGGAGAACGACAGGTTGCAGAAACAGGTCGCGCACCTTGTTTACGATAACAGCTTTTTCCGCCAGCAGACTCAAAACGTGAACTTTCAACTTCTCTGACCTCATACTTGTTTGTCATATATCCTGATGAAAATTTCAGTTTTTAATGTCGAGTTCTGATCCAAATCTACTGTGTCTTGCAGCTGAATCTCGCCACGACTGATACAAGTTGTGATTCGGTGGTGACGAATGGTCAGCACCATTTGACCTCTCAGCGTCCACCTAGGGATGCTAGCCCTGCAGGGTCAGTTGAATTCTCTTTTCTTTTCTCTGTTTGTGAAAACTTCATTGTTCTGTCCCTGGAGTGTTTCACTTGTGTTTTTTGTGTAGACTTTTGTCCATTGCGGAGGAAACTTTAACAGAGTTTCTATCGAAGGCTACTGGAACCGCTGTGGAGTGGGTCCAATTGCCTGGGATGAAGGTTTGTAAAACCAATCTTCATTGTCATTTGCTTTGACCTAGAAAAACTTTGCTAATCTTGTAACCAACAATGGGACAAAATCAGTTTCCTATTTTTGTCCTTCTAATCCTTCAATGTTTCACTGTTCTAATGGTACGTAGTGGGCTTCTGTCGACTATCGTTTCTTTGCTTATGGATGAAGACGTGATTATTAGTTAATAAGTGAGATTGAGCTTATTGCTTGATGGGAAGACAAAGTAATCTAGACATGCTACTACGTAACAAAATTGGCCATTGTTTGTACTATTTGGCCATTCCTCTTTATATCTTCTTTCTGACTGTTCCTTCTTAATTGCTTAATCTCATGAAGTCACTTATTTGCTCAGTTCTACTCCCATCTGAGACCTAAACACATGTAGAATACTTCAGTTTTATTCAGTTATTCAAGTACCCTATGTTACCATTACTTGAAAAAGTTTCAATCATATATTGGCCAGATTGAAGATGAATGAGTGGATTGTACCCACTTTCTTCTCAGAAGGGAATGCCATTCCGTTCATTTTGCTAAAGTTCTCATTCTTGTATTGTCCTATGGTCTTTTAGCTATAAATTTATGTCTCTTTTATTGCAAGCTGAGATTCTTTGATCACTAAATCATTTTCAGTAGTGTAATGGTTCTATTCTGCATTTGTTCAGCCTGGTCCGGATTCCATTGGAATCGTTGCTATTGCTCATGGTTGCACAGGTGTGGCAGCACGAGCTTGTGGATTTGTGGGTCTAGATCCTACAAGAGTAGGTTTCTTCCCTATATATATATATATTTTGATGTATCTTCCCTATATTTCTTGTTGGTGACCTTCATCTGTTACCGATGGCTTTCTGATAGTAGTTGGGACTTCCTCTCCAGGTGACTGAAATTCTCAAGGATCGGCCATCATGGTCACGAGACTGTCGAGCTGTGGAAGTTGTGAACATGTTGTCCACTGGAAATGGTGGGACAGTGGAACTGCTCTATATGCAGGTTGGTTTCAAAGTGTTTTCCATTTTAGTAAATTTTCTGTACAACGAACTTGAAAATTTAATGATCCATCATTTTGCTTTAGCTCTATGCTCCAACAACTTTAGCTCCAGCTCGTGACTTTTGGTTGCTGCGGTACACCTCTGTTGTGGAGGATGGTAGTCTTGTGGTATGTTACTTCAATTCGATGGTACAACGGTTTATTTCAAATCTTCTGTTACTTTCTTCCCTTCCTCCTGCTAAAGGATTTGTAAATGTTCTTCAGGTATGTGAAAGATCACTTAACAACACCCAAAATGGCCCTAGTATGCCACCAGCACCAAGTTTTGTGAGAGCTGAAATACTGCCCAGCGGTTACCTAATAAGGCCTTGTGAAGGTGGTGGATCGATTGTGCACATAGTCGATCACATGGACTTAGAGGTATTTAGCCTTGCTCTTAATACAAAAATATAATGCTCAAGGAGCTTGAAAGTAGGAAACTTTAAGTTGCTTTTGCTCATTTGTAGCCTTGGAGTGTTCCTGAAGTCTTGCGTCCGGTTTATGAATCATCAAAATTACTTGCCCAGAGGATAACATTGTCAGTAAGTTTGTAGGAAACTTCGTGGAGAACTACACAATAATCTTAGTATTTCCCAAATATGACAAACATTTGTCATTCAAAATGCAGGCTTTCTGTCATCTGAGGCAGATTTCGCAAGAAGTAACTCAGCCAAATGTAACAGGTTGGGGAAGAAGACCGGCTGCTTTACGTGCTCTTAGTCAGAGATTAAGCAAGTAAGCTTGATCAGAATTTCATATCTTTACATGGTCTAACTTTTTATGTATAAGCTTCTGATGAGGTGGATGGTGTAGGAGTTTCAATGAGGCAGTGAATGGATTTACTGATGAAGGATGGTCTTTGCTTGAAAGTGATGGAATTGACGCTGTTACTCTTCTGGTGAACTCATCCATAAGCAAGATGGCAGGTGTCTGTCTTCCCTACACAAATGGAGTTCCCTCTGTTGGGACTGCAGTTATGTGTGCAAAAGCATCAATGTTACTGCAGGTAAGATTTTGTCACAAAGATATTATTACTGTTTTTTACTCTTTTGCCTTTTTGTTTCAGTTTGATGAGACACATTCATTGAATCTCTAGGCTGTGCCTCCGGCATTGCTTCTCAGATTCTTGCGAGAACACCGATCCGAGTGGGCAGACAGTGGTATTGATGCTTACTTAGCCTCTGCTGTTAAATCTGGACCGTGTGGCTTACCGATGTCCCGTGCTGGAAATTTCGGGGGTCAAGTTATTCTTCCACTGGCTCACACAATTGAACATGAAGAAGTAAGTCCGAAGTTTCAGAACCGATTTTTAAACCTTTGAATCTATAGTTAACAAGTACTGTTATGGTTTACTTTTGATCTTCTTTGTGCCAGTTTATGGAGGTTGTTAAACTTGAAAATATGGGCCACTATGGGGATGAAATGATCATGCCTGGTGATATTTTCCTTCTGCAGGTAAGGTTTCATCATTTGGGCTGTTTTTTTTTTTTTTTTTTTTCCTTTAGTTTTAAATTTTACTCCCTCAGTCCCACAAAATTGATACATATTCATTCTTTAATGTCCACAAATATCAATACATTTCCTTTTAAAGAAACTTTTACTTACCTATTTTACCTTATTACTCTCAATTTCCCTTTCCACTTAATAAAATTACATTTGTCTTATACGTCTGCTTTACTTTATCACACTTAAGTCTTCTACACATCATCTTTGCACTGATAAAATGTACTAGTATCAATTAATATGGGACAGAGGGACTATAACAAAATTTGAGAAGATGAAAGTTTATAATAATTCATTTTTGTTGCAATCCTTGCTCAGCTGTGTAGTGGAGTTGATGAAAATGCTGTTGGAGCCTGTGCTGAACTCATTTTTGCACCTATCGATGCCTCGTTCTCCGACGACGCGCCTATAATACCTTCCGGTTTTCGAATTATACCTATCGATTCCGTCACAGTATGTGTTTTTGTACAAAACTACTCCTTTGGCTTTACTCTTCTTCAACTTAAGTAGTTCAGTTCTCTTACATGTTCTTGTACTTTGTGACTTCACTAGGACGCCTCTAGTCCAAATAGAACACTTGACCTAGCCTCAGCTCTTGATGTTGGAGCTAGCGGAACCAAGGTATCTGGTGATCATACGGGCCGTGCTTGCAGCACAAAATCTGTTATGACGATAGCGTTTCAGTTCGTGTACGAGGTACATCTACAAGAAAACGTAGCCGACATGGCTCGACAATATGTGCATAGTATTATCGCCTCTGTTCAAAGGGTGGCATTGGCACTCTCACCTTCATGCTTCGGTTCTCATTCTGCATTTCGGCTGCCTCTTGGAGAACCTGAATCCCCAACACTGGCCCGTTGGATTTGTCAAAGCTACAAGTAGGCTTCTATTCTTTTTCATGAATATAGCACTTCATGGGAGGTTTATAGCCCATTTCATGAATATAGGACTTTCAAGAATGATATTTTCTTTGCATTGATTTTAGGTTAAACATACATTTAAAAATAGTAAATTTACTTAAATTGAGAATGAATTCTTAATTTTAATTACAATATACATGACTTAATCCAGTGGATTATTCTGCTCAAGTCTTTTTGGATTAATCTAGTAGATCAAATCGTTCATGTGACTAGAAATTTTAAATTATTATCAAATTTAGTACATTTATCATTTTAAAACATATATTTATCGGATATTAGGGTAAATTGCAAAAGAAAATATCATTAACTCTGGATTAAACTTGAGCAATTTCCAATCAAATGGGCTCTTAAATATTGCCCATCTTAAGTCCTAAAAGTTTCCTCACTTTACTACATCTTTCCTGTGATGTTTCTACAGGTGTTTCCTTGGTGCTGACCTACTTAAGATTGAAGGTAGTGAATCCATTCTCAAAATGCTATGGCATCACTCTGATGCAGTTCTATGCTGCTCGTTGAAGGTATTTGTTTAATCACTCTTCATGTCCAGGATTTTTTCTTCGCGTGGTTGCTCTCTAGTAAATTTACTTAAATTGAGAATAATTGCTAAATTTTAATCATATGAATGACTTAATCTAATGTATTATTCTACCTAAGTCATTTTCAGCTTAATGCAATGGATTATGTTGTTTACGTGATTAGAAATCTGAATTCTGTTCTCAAAGTACTCCTATTTAAGTAATTTTATTGTTTTTGAATGTATACTTATCAGGTTTTAAGGTCAATTACACGATACATGAGCATATACTTGATTAAATTGAACTAATTAAAGCATTAACTTAACTCAATGCCTCATGTCCAACCAAACGAGACATTAGTACCTCTTGCTTGTTACTAATCGGGGATGATTTGAAACACTGGTGCAGGCACTACCAGTCTTCATTTTTGCGAACCAGGCCGGACTAGACATGCTTGAGACGACATTGGTTGCACTTCAGGACATCACGGTGGGCAAAATATTCAGCGACACTGGAAGAAAGGCGTTACTCTCAGAGATCCCACACATCATTCAGCAGGTTCGATCAAACAAGAGTGTTCCTGATAACTAAAAAATACATGATCATATTTTAAGCAAAATCTGATTATTCGAAATTGGATTGTTTTTTCACAGGGTTTCACATGCATGGAGAGTGGTATTTGCTTGTCAAGCATGGGACGGCCTGTGTCGTATGAGAGAGTGGTGGCTTGGAAGGTGTTGGACGATGATGACAATGCACACTGCATTTGCTTCACTTTTGTCAATTGGTCATTTGTATGAAAATAAGGGGTATGTAGGAAGTAGAAGAGGAGTAGAAGGGCTTATACGAGTCATTTTTGGGATTGAGTTTTGGGACTGACCTTTACAATTTATAGTTGACTCTAGTATTGGTATTGCGTAGGATGTTTATTTTATTGCATTTAAATCAGTAAATTAACTTGTTTAAATATTCAATTTCGTCATGGGTTTAATAAATTAATAATTAGTAACGTTTTTAATATGTCAAGTAATAATATATTCAGTTAAATAAATTTATAGAAAATTAATTGGCTTTAAAAAATTTTGAGTTATCTTTATATGAGTCATGTTTTAATTTTTTTTGCTTATTTTCATTCTATAAATTACAATTTTTATCCTAATGAAATTGTTTTGTTAAGTACTCCTTCCGTTTTCTATTGATTGTAGTATTTGATTTTCATGTTTCAAGTATCAATGTTTGATTTAAATAATGATCAAGATAAATTGTGAAAAAAAAAATCAGAAAATAATATATTTAGAATATTCATATTTCAAATTATGATATGCATATGAATTATTAAATTTTATGTCTAAATATTGATGAAATAAAATCGTAGATTAAATACTGTGAAAACAGCAAAACAAAACCTACAATCTTTAGAAAACAGAGGGAGTATCGTTTATGTTAAAATTAGAGATATTCACCATCAATTTTTTACCTCAAATGTTTTAAGAACAAACAAATTAACCATAACTTTTGAAAATTACATTTTGAGCATCTTCCTTAAAAAAAAAAAAACTTCAATTTATCTCGTGAGTACCGCAACAGTCACCTTCCTTTCTTCCTACCAGCCCTCCCATCCTCGGCCAGCCAGACCACATCGCCCATCGTCGGCCCTGTCTGAAACCGTCGAACCTATCCCTTCTCCACGACCGTCATTTCTCCCCGCTTGACCTTGAACCTTCTTTCTACTCGAACCCGACCCTCGAATTTAAATATTGGACTTCGTCACAGATTGAACTATTTATTATTGACTTTATTATCAGATAGTCCCCTGAACTATATTGACTCAATCACTTTAGTCCATGAACTATAAAACGTGCCAACACAGTCCCTCAACTATGCATTGTCAATCACTTTACCCATTTGATTATATCAATGTTAGTTGACCTTAGAGAAAATACCTATTATGATCACAATTTTTTCTAATTTATGCCCAAAGTCCCTAAATCTATCAGATCTAACAAAAATATTGTCACTGGATTTTCTGGGTGGGTGAGTGGGTCGGGTTGAACAGAGGAGTAGGGTTGGCTACTACAGCTCCTTGAAGTTTTGAACTTAAGCATTTGCAATAAAATTCTTTAAATTCCTACAAATAGCTCACTCATCTATCAAAAAACTAACACCATTAGAGTCTCAATAAGCGAGTTACCGAGTTAAAGGACTAAAATGCTTGAACTTACATTTCAGGGACTGAGTTGACATGTTTTATAATTCAGGGCCTAAAGTGAGCGAGTTAACATAGTCCATGAGACTATTTGATAATAAAGCCTTTATTATTAACTATAAGCTCCACCAAAGATGTTAATATATTTAAAACTATTGTGCTCAAAATAAAGAAATAAAAAAACTTAAACATCTGTCTATGACATAAGCATAATAAATTATCACTCCCTCCATTCAGGAAAAATATTATCACATTTGAATGAACACATAAATTAAGTAAAGTTGAAGACTTTATGATAATAAAGTAAAGTTGATATTTAAAAATTTCATGAATCAGTTTCACTAATCTAAGTTGCCGAAATAACACAAATGACAACAAAAAAAGTAAAATTTCAAATATAATTAGGGTATGCAATTTACTTGTTTTCTCCTATCGAGACGCAGATGAGACTTCATATTTTAAGCCTCAAAATCTCTTACACCGATCCTCCATATCGTTGAGCCACGATCATAAATCATCGAACATGCATCTTAGTTGCTTTCTAATCAATCTCAATTAGGGATGAACATTGGAACGGGTCGACTTGTCCCTTGAATGAAACGTCTTGACTCGTCAATTGGTGGATCGATCTACAACCCGCTCCACCGTCTGATGGGTCCACCCACAACCCCCGACTTAAATTTAATATCTAAATGTAATTGTGAATATTATTTTTCATTAATATTGTTTTACAAAAAAACATACTATATGTATTCATACATATTAATAGGGTAAAGTGCACCGTTAGTCCCTTAACTTTGCTAAATGTCCTATCTAGGTCCTGTTTTAAGAAATTACCCTATCGGAGTCCCTTAACTTTCATTTATGCATCAAACTTAGTCCTTCTGTTATTTTTTCTGTTAAGTGAAACGTTAAACGTGTGAGTTGACAACAATACCCTTAGCCCCTTACAGCATGGCATCAATGTGGGGTAACGTCCCTTGTGTGACATCCCATCTATCTTTAACAAATACAAACCGAAAAAGCTGGGAGAAAGAAAGGTAACGTCCCTTCGCATTAAATGTTCAACCACCACTTCGTCTCTCTCTCTCTCTCTCTCTCTCAGTCTAAAATTTGAAAAGCTATGAGTTGCAGAGGATAAACTCCCTCCTTAGAAAAAATGAAGCCCTAGAGTTGCAGTCCTGAAGATGGTGGACGAAGAAGTTGACGTTGCTGTCGAAATGTAACAACCAGACGTTTACCGACTAAACACAAAGGTTTATCGAAAGCCACCTTTGCCCCCTCGCCGTCGTTGGCATTCTAGACGAAGGTCAGAGAACCTTGAACCTATGACATACTGTAAGTGATCTCCTCATTCTCTCCTGTATTTCTTGTTTGAAATGGTAGTAATGTTTAAGGGTGGCTGGTTGTAGGGAAAAAAATTATACTCTGGGGTTTAGTACTCTGTTTTCTTAAGGGGGGTAGCTTTTTCTTCTTTCCTTTCTACAGTACTTGGTGAACCGTTCTTCATCACCCACATGCACCATGGTGGTTATTTCGCAAATTTACCATGGAAGAAATATATTGGAGAACATGTGGCGTGCTTTGATTTCTGCAAATTTGATGAGTTTGGGTTATGTGAGGTGGACGCCATGGTTAAATCTCTGGGCATTAATGCTGACTGGGTAAATTATTTTTGGCGAGTTCCTTGCACCATCAGGGATGATAAGGGTGACAATGTAGGTAGAGTGGAAGAATTGGTTGTGGAAGAGTTGAAAAAAGATGGTGATATGGTAAAATTGCTAAGAACTTGCTGCCTTGATGAATAAAAAGTTCTTCATTTATACACTCAAGAGATGACAAAGAAAGAGATGATTGAGTATGATTTAGGTTTCTTTAAACAATATGATTATACTTATGAAATGGCGGAAAAGAAGAAGAAAACCTCTCTGAAAATAGTGGAGATTGATGAAGCTGGGACTAGTAATAGGTTGTTGGAATGAGAGGCTTGTAGAACAAACAACAAGATGTTGTTACTAAAGTGGTACAATGATAATGAGGGTGAGAGGGAAAAGAGATATGAGACAGATAGAATAGTTGAGGAGGTGGAAGGTTTAAATAGAGTGAAGGATGGAGTTAATGTTGAATGTGATTTAATAGTTGAGAGAGAGGATGAGGGAGTTAATGTTGTTGATGGTGACTCATGGATGGAGTGGTTGGATTTCAACACTCAAGAGGGAGTTGGACCACTTAATGCAGTTGGTCATGACAAGGATAAAGACAAAGAACATGGAGTTGAGGGAAAAAAAGGACCTGAACAGGACATGGTAGATAATATGGGACTTGGACAGGACAAAGACATTCCTGATGTTCCAAAGTCTATACTAGCTGAGCAGGACATTCAGACACCAATTCCAATAAAAGGTAAAGAGAAGGTGGTTGATGATGACTCAAACACTGATGTTGAAGCTGAATTTTGTAGGAGGTACAAGTTGATCCAGGAAGAGTTTGCAAAGAAATTAGGTGAGAGACGAAAGAGAAGATGGAAACACATATGATATGAATCCAAGTGGAAACATCAAAACTCAAGGAGAAGAGCAAATGCCCAAGCCCACAAGATCAACTCCTAGCCCTTTAAACAATATTGGAGGACCGATGACAAGAGCTAGGGCAAAGAAGACAAAAGAAGCCTTGGGAGTCTTCATGGGAGCAATGTCATCAAGAATGAATCAAGAAGAGGAATCTCAAGTTATAAAAGATAAAATTCAAGCTTTGGGAGTTTATTTGGACAAGGAGCAAAACTTTGAAGACAAGGCTTGGA
>JBBYHH010000011.1:342649-359956 GCA_038382905.1 Daphne laureola | reverse complement strand
TCCCTCAAATTCACCTCCGGACGACCGCTTCCGCAAATCGCTTCCGCAAAGCGCCGGGATCGGAGGGCGGGTGGTAACACTGTCACTTTTGGCAATCTTTTGACTATCTTGAATTCTCTAATCCTTACATGTCTAATGTAAGGTCTTCATATGGATCTTGGACAAATTGAACGGTCATTAGACTCTTGGCTTCTTCACTCTCAGAAGACATAGGTCTGACAGAGTCTTTTGTTGATTGACTCGTGCTGGTCGAAGCTAGTTTGTTGATTAGCTTCATCCATTCTTCGGGATTATTACACGCGGCGAGCTCCACTTGAATCTTTGATTTTGCAGTGAGGAAGGTGGCTTCCTTTTGATTGCTTGGGGCAGACGATTGAAAGTCTGCTTGAACTCGCTCTTTTGAACACACCTTATTCAATGGTTTATAATTTATTACTAATCTAGGGGCTCCTCTCTCTAATTCAGCTGCATTCATAACGTAAAATGCTGAGCAAGACCAGAGAGATTTTGATTTTTTTATTAGTCTTTTTTCTAGGAGTTCACTGATCTCTTTTTTACAAAGTTTTCCCAATTCTTCATTCATATGGATTGCTCTAGAACGAGTAGGGATATCTTTTTTGTTAAATTTTTTTATATAAGGTAGATTAACAACATGTTTCTTTCTGTTCCAGAAAGCATTTGGAACTCTCGCACAAACTTCCTTTTCTAGTTTTTCTCTAAAATTTTGAATCCGTTCTTTAGTAATGGATTGACTAATTTCTTCTTCAATTCTTAATTCCTGAATTTCTTGTTTTAGATAATGATATTGCTTTTGCTTTAATTGAAGCAAATTGATTGAGGGTTTTATAAAAGAATTACGTAAGATTTTAATACTCTTTTCTTCTACTGGATAGGCAAACTTAAACTTCATATTTCTTCCTAAAATATTAGTAGTTATTTCATTTGGAGTAACTTCAAAAGGATATAAACTGGTAATAAAAGGAGTTCCTAAAATGACGTTTGTATTAAGATTCTTAATTAGTATAAATGGCATTTTAAAACATACTCCCTCATTACAGATTTTGACGTTACTAAGTTTGTAATTAATATGTAAATTTTGACTATTAGCAGCATATAGGATTTCTTTAGTCTTTTCAAAGTATTTTATTGGAATTATTCCCTCTTGAATACAATTTTGATCTGCTCCAGTGTCTACTAAAGCTATGGTATTTAAATGATACTCATTGTTAATTATTAGGCTTACATAAATAAACCATTTATGGTAATAAACTTTTGATACTACATTTAAGAATGAATCTGTTTGATCATTAACGTTTTTTTATTCAATTTTTTCTGAAGTTTCTCCTTCTTTTTGTAGAATTTCAGCTTCCTCGTTCATCCAAAGAGTTCTTTCGATTTTTTGATTCTGAAGTTTTAACTCTCTAATTTCATTTTTAATAATGCTTATTTCTTGTTGTAAGTCCTGAATCGTAACAAGGTTTTTCTGTTTTCCATAAGTTTTAATTATTTCAGAAACATTAACAATTTTTTTTGGTGATGGATTATCCTTTACTTCATTTTCTCTTTGTAATACGCTTTTTAAAGCTTCTTTTCTTTTTTTCTAAGTTATCTATCTGAATTATTACTTCATGTAATGCATCTATATTAGTAGAAAGTATATTACACATTGATTACATTTTTCAAAGTATTCTTCAGAACTGGATTCTTCAGATTCTTCATTACTAGTTGATTGAATTTCATTTAGATATGGGATGTCTTTTTCTTCACTGTCTCATGAATCAGATTGATTATATTCTAAAGGAGACTCATAAGTCATTAAAATTATTAATTATTCTTTTAATTTATCAGATATTTCTAGAGTATTAATTTTATTAGTCATTTTACAGTCTTTTGCGAAGTGACCAATTTATCTACATTTCAACAGACTATAGGTCGCTTATTTTTCTTTGTAAAAGATTTTCTTTTACGATTATTATTATATATTTTATTTTGTGGATATCTTGGTTTTGAATAATTATAACTTGGTCTTCTGTAACCTGTCTTTTTGGGTTTATAACTCTGTTTTACTCTCTTTAATTTTTTTGTTGAAGGTGCGGAGATTTTTTCATATCCATATTGAGTACAGAAATCTCATAATTCCTTTCTAGTTTGATTTTTATCATTTTTAACTTTATTTTATAATTTCATATTAGTACATAACTCTAAACCTTCTAGATTTATGAAATTGATTATTTCTCCAAACGTTAAATTATCGTAAGGAATTATGCCATCAAATTTTGCTTTAATCCTCATCCTTACTTTCTCAGCAAATAAATTAGGAAGACCCGCTATAAATCTTTCTTTCCAAAAGGAATTATTACAATCGTCCCTATTATAGACTTTTGTCAAGAAAACATGTTTATACCATCTGAAGTCATGTAATTTTGGGCATCGAAGATTCATTAATATTTCAGAATCCTTTTGACCTAATAATACTGGGTTTCCTTGAAAATGTTTTAGTATTGCCCAGAGTAGTACTTCTACGGCGTTACTTTCGCCTGTATTAATTTCTACATCATCTCTATTAATTATTCTAGTACTATTCTAAATTTGGTTTCGTTTTTCTTCTGTTAGGTAATTAAACTACCATTCTCGTAATTATCCAGTAAAACCATTTACTAATAATGTAAAGCTTTGTTGGTTTGTATTATCATTAGACATATAGGTATTTGTTGTCATTTCCATTTCACAAACCATAGTAATAATTTGGTATTCAGTATAACCATCTATGTTCAAACATTTATAGAACTTCCATCATAATGAGCATTTGCATTATTAATTTCTCCAAACATCATATCAGGTGGTGTGGGTCTACCATACCAGTTTTTAGTATCATAATGTTTTGAATAATTATTTTTTATTCTATTGATACCTGGATTATGTTCTTTAGGCTCATCTATTTTTACTTGATTAAATTGACTTTCTAATTCGTTTATTTCAGAAATAACATTAACATTTTTACCTTTGTCTAATTGTTTATTAATCCATTCAATTTCTGTTTCTATTTTTACTATGGGATCGTTAGCTAAAGAAAATTTCTTTAATTTGTAATCTGTTCCTGCAGGAGTAAAAGATCCTGCAATAGCTGGGGAGATGAAAAGGGGGATTGATGATAGAATATTTGATTTAGTGGAAGATAAGGGAAAATTAACAAGTTTGATTCATTTTTACTAATCATTGGTTCGATT
Organism: Daphne laureola; assembly: GCA_038382905.1. Lineage (NCBI taxonomy): Eukaryota > Viridiplantae > Streptophyta > Magnoliopsida > Malvales > Thymelaeaceae > Daphne > Daphne laureola. The sequence continues at coordinate 356,729 of JBBYHH010000011.1, read as the reverse complement.
CTATCGAGTTATTCTCCTATAGTTATAAGAGATTGATTTGTATAATTGAGTTGAGCATTTATTGAAATAATAGGTAATTTTGTTTGATCCTTTAGATATTCTTCTGGAATGGTTTTGTATGGTTGTGCTAGGCACTTGTTTTCTTTAGTGTGATGTGGAGTAATATAAATTGTTTCTGGAGGTGGATGGACGGAAATAGTTTCCTTATCTTTAAGTGTAGTTCATTTTTTAGTTACTTCAGATATATGAGTAATATTGGAGAAGGGATAGTTAATCTTTTCTTGTAAGACATAGGATTCAATCCAAAAAAATAAAGGAATATGTGTTTTGAGAAGCTCCATTTCATTAAACCAGTTTTGTTTAATTTCTCTCTGTTCCTTTTCAAAAAATGTATTAAAAAACCAAGTAGTCTTCTCTCTATTTTCTAATGATGTTATATCCTTTTTCAGAAAATCTTTATTAATTATAAATTCTTCAGTTATAATATTTACAAAACCTTTAGTAGTAAAAACTTCCATTTCGCTAGGAGTAGGGTTCATGTCGTTATTAATACTTGAAGAGGCTTTGATATTATTATTCTTTATATCATAAACAGCTTGAGGAATTTCATTAGTGAAATTTATATCTTTTAATTGAGTCGGTAAAAATGTAGTTTCTTTTAGGGAAATAGATCTAGGAAGTGGAATTGGATTTGAACTAGATGGACGAGAATCACTAACAGAAGATCTATAATTTTCAAATTGATTAATCCTAGTTTGGGGAAAATAGTTTGAAAAATCTATTTTGACAGTTCCATCGGTTGTTTCAAATATGGAAGCCTTTTGATTTAGGTTTTCTAGTGGCTGATGAGAAACTAAATTTTCTAAGTCTCATTTATTAGATTTTAAAATTTCACTCCACTTAAGTTTCTTAGGAACATATACAAATGAATTTTGTGAGTTTGCTTCAAAGATAACAGTCTCATCCCTTAATGAACTGAATCTTTCTTTTGGCTCTATGGCCGTGGTCATTACTTTATAGTAGACTCTAAATATTACACATATTGATTTAGCATTAGTAGCAAAATTCATATTTCTAGTTTTGATGGTTAAACTTAAAGTATCTAAAATATTTGGATCATATAAAGAAATAGTGAAATTTGGATAACAATTAAAAAAGACTGGTCCATTAGCAAGATTTGACTCTGCCATAGCTATTAAAGAATTATTAAAGTCTAGATGTCTAACATCTCTTAATACCATTATTAAAGGAATATATATTCCTATCTGAAATAAAGGTTTTATAACTATTTGTACCATTCCTAAATGCAAGAATTTGTACTTTTCTCTCTTATGATGATGTATGGCCTGATTATTTAGTAATCGGATTGTTTCAATTTTTTGATTTAAAGGAATTGTTTGTTCAGTTTGTTTTATTGAATAACTGGAGGCAAAAACAAAAAATTCCTACCTTATAAATCATTTTTGGATCAACTTTTGGAATAGACTAATTTTGTAGTCTTTGTTCAATATTAGCAACATTAATTTCGGCTGAATTAAAATCTCCATTATTATCAGTATTACAATCGGGAAATGCATTAGTTTCTTTAGAGGAGAAGAGCTTTGCAATTTTATTGATTTTAAAGATTAAACCTTTGTCTGAATAATTTCTAAGTTTTCTTCGAGAACGTTAAAGATCTTCGCTCGCTTAAACGGGAACACCTCACCAAAACGGCCTTACACTCAACTGCCGCTTTCCAGGTTACACCGGCTTACCGACGCTTAACTCGATCTAAATCTTTAAAGTTCTTTTAGATAATTTTAGAACTTAACCAAACTCAAGTCTTTTCTTTAAAAGAATAATCTTAACAAATTTCTGCTGAACTAAAGTACTAACATAAATAATTAAAGCGGAGAATAAAAATGTAAATAAAATGGCCCTCGCGAACCACAAATGCGAGCCGACTATCACAAGCTGCCTGTAGGCTAGTCATCCCTTAAACCAAGAAATGTTTGCACCGCTGCCATAACCACAGCTCCAGAGACCTTCATCTTCTTGTGTCCACGGCCCGAACCACTAACTCCTAAACCCGACAATCGCTCCTTGGCATGATCATTAGGAAAAAGTCCCATCGGTGCGAGTAACCAGAGAGAGAGAGAGAGCATAGGAGAGCACCACGTCTCCTGCAAGAGGCAAAGCAAGAACCACCTCTAAACCAAGTAGAACCAAAGCTAATGAAGCATCAAACACCTCCACCGGCTCATCATTTTGGATAGGCATTTCCTCCACCACCGGACCTTGCGATACCACATCTTCCCGCTCATGCACTGTCGCCATAGCATCCGACTCCACCATCCTGCCTGCTTCACTATATGGCGCGGCCGAGCACCCTTGTAACGAAACTAGTCATTGAACTACGGAGCAACACCATCAGCTACGGTCACGGAGTAACACTCCTTCTCCACATGATCCACTATCCCACAAAGAGAGCAAAACTAAGTGAGGCGTTCGTACTGCAATAAGAACCGCCTATCTTCATCCACAACCTCAACCCTAATCACACGTCGTACGGCTTTGTGATATCCAGAATAACACGGACCCCCAGAGAAGGACCCTAGCGGTCAACATCCTTCATAACTCCCAATTGTTGACCAAGAAATCGTCCCATTGGCACAGTGAACCAATCAGACGGGACATCCACATTATGGACCTTTAACAAGGCGTGCGAGAAAACCACAATAGATGAACGATCACCTTTCTTTAGAAGCACCATGACAATCAACCGGTTGTTGAAAGACCACGGGCCACGTTGGAGCACAAGATTAAGGTGGTCCATCGAATCAAACTCGATCAAGAAAACATTCGACGCATCGAGAGAACCGGTCAGACGAATACATGAATGAACCGTTCGAGGCCACGCTAGGCAGAGTGCGGTCTCCATAATATATGCCTAAGCCGAACAAGCAAACAATTCCTTGACCACCAACGTTGGCGTCAATGACACCAGTTGAACGGGGCTGGGGCGAATGATGCCCTCTTCATCCTAGTAAAGTTGCAGACCAACAAGGCTGGAACTTAGGGCTTCCATCGCCGATAAGCGACGGGTGGTGGCGGGAAAACAGAGTGAACGACAAGACCAAGGCGAGCTAAGAGCAGTGGAGAGATATCACCGCTACAAAGCGCTTGGACGGTGGGCATCGACGATCGAGGTTTCAAAGGCTCAAAGCAGGATGACCAATTGAGCGAGTGGGCCGACGCGACAGGAAGAGTCGTGAGAAAGGAGGCGTCAGACTTTGATATAGAAAAAGGTATGATGTGCGGGAGACCGACATATTGAACGACGACTGCACAGTGTTGCGGTTGCTAGGGCTCTACGGTAGAGGCGAGAGTGGAGAGAGGAAACAAGTTGAGACACTCCTAAGGTTTGAAGATAAACTTGAAAAGAACAAAAAATAGATTGTGAAATGAAATGGTAAGTTTCAAGATACTACTTTATACTACTATTGAAATATAATCCCTTCTTACTCAAATAATTACACCATATGATTTTGATATTTTAAAATTCAATATTTGATTCAAATATTAATCAAGATTCAAGATAAATAATGCAAAAAAAATCAAAAAAATATATTTAGAAAAATGGGCCTTATTATCAGATAGTTTTCTAAATTATGTTGACTCAATTATTTTAGTCCATGAACTATAAAACGTATCAATTCAGTCCATCAACTATGTACTATCAAATACTTTATCCTTTTGACCTTATGACCATATGAAACATGTCTATTATGGTCTTAGTTCATTCTAATCTATACCCAAAGTCCCTAAACCTATCAGATCTAACAAAAATATCGTCTCACTGAGTTTTCTAGATGAGTGGGTCGGGTTGAATAAAAGAGTAAAAGCTGGCCACTACAACCCTTTGAAGTTTTGAACTTAAACATTTGTAACCTAGTACTTTAAATTCTTACAAATATGTCACTCATTCATCAAAAAATTAATAACGTTAGAGTCTCATTGAACGAGTTACCGAGTTAAAAGACTAAATGCTTGAATTTACATAATTTAAGGACTAAAGTGTGCGAGTTGACATAATTCAGGGAGTATTCGATAATAAAACCTAAAAAATATAAATTGTAAATTATGATACATATAAAAAATATTTAATCCATATATTAAAAAAAATTATAGATTAAATAATATAAAATAACTAAAATAAATGGTATAATTTGTGAATTACGGAGGGTGTACTATTGAAACTTTATCCATATTCATTTTTTTTAAGGAAGAAAGCTCGAAAATTGAAGTCAAGGATTATAACTGAAAGAAAAAGATAAACAAAAAAAAAAACAAAATCGCTATCACAACAATATATTTTTGTGTCCACAGAGACAGAGGTGAGAAAAAAAGAAAAAAAAAAAAAAAAAGCAAAACAACGAACAAACGGGAACGACACAAGAAAAAGCAGACTTCAGAGAGCAGAACGGGGAAAAGGGAAACCGAGAAGGCAAAATTGATGCCCCCCCAAAAAAAAAAAAAAATTTGGGACGAGGAGGTAGATACTTCCATCACGAGCTTCACTCCTCATCCAATCTCCAAACTTCTGTTTTTTTTTTCCGTGAATTATTCGTCATAACTGCCGAAATTTAGACGAGTTTTTCTGTCGCCTGGCGGTTGACAATTTTTTCGTTCAATTCATGTCTGGGCTCCAATTCTCAGTGTAGTTATTTTATGCGGTTAGGTTACTTGATTGATCGAGCAAGTGAGAAGTAATCAGTATCGAGAGGTGATTGGATTGCTACAGGATCTGATTTTAGCTTAGATCGGATTTGACCATTTATTCATCCAGTTTTCGTTGTTTGTTCAAAGTTAATTGGTTTCTTATGATCAGCTGTAATCCCGTTTCAGTGTTTGCTTAATTAGTTTACTTTTTGTTATTGAACCTTAGGATCCAGTCGTTTTAAGAGAACTGCGGTGGAGCTTTCAAGAGGTAGAAGAAACTGTCACCTAAGTCGTGTATCTGAAGGGAGATAAGAAGATATTAAGGTGCGGTGCCTCCTGGTATTCGGATTTAGCGTTACTAGCATCCTCGGTAATTTAGCTCTACTGTTATATTCTTACTAGAATTTGCTATGAATTAATTAGTGATCTGGAATTTTCTGTGAGCAAGGGTTTGCTCTCATCTCTTTTAGTTCATATGGTTCGATACTCCCTAACCTTTCTGGTGTAGTTCAATCTCTGTTAAGTGAATTCAGATGTCATGTATTGTGAACAGTTATCTTGATTTTGATAGATTCTCTGTTGCTACTGTTTCTGGGTTGCCTGAAACATTTAATACTCCATTTGTTAGTTGCAGGATTTTGGAGTATTGATTGATGGTATTCAAGTGGCAACTGAGAGTGTCATGATGACCTGGACTGGGTGCAATAGTTGCCGATGGGCACCCCCGAAAATAAGCTATCAGATTTGGTTGACATCGTGAAGTCGTGGTCGTGGATCCCTAGCAGGGGTGAGACACCATATTTGTCAAGGGACTTTTGGATGCCCGATCAGAGTTGCAGGGTATGCTACGAATGTGACTCCCAGTTCACAGTATTCAACCGTAGACATCATTGTAGACTTTGTGGTCGAGTTTTTTGTGCAAAGTGTGCAGCAAACTCAGTTCCTGTCGCATCTGATGACCCAAGAGTTGTCCGGGAAGACTGGGAGAGGATTAGGGTTTGCAATTTTTGCTTCAAGCAGTGGGAACAACGAATAGCTACAGTTGAAAGCAGGGTGAATGATCCTACTCCTGGTTTGAGTCCATCACCATCTGCGTTGAGTTTGGCCAGTGCCAAATCAGGCTGCACCTGTAATAGCAGCAGCAGCAGCAGCAGCAGCGTTGGGTCTATCCCTTACTCAACTGGACCTTATCATCATGTGAATTATAGTTCTGGTAATAACTCTCATATATCAGCACAAATGGATACACCATTGGTCGAGAAAACCAGTGATGCATCTGAGAGGAGCACAAATCTCAGTGCAGATGGAGTAGATTCCTCTTCAAATCATTTTGGCTTTTGTGCAAACAGGTATGCTATGTACAGTGTGATTTCACCAAGAAGCACTAAGATGTTGCATCTATGCCCTTTCAGAACAAAAAAAAACTGTCACTCTTATATACCTTATGATGACAACAAAATTGCAATCATAGGATAGGACTAGGTAGGTAGGGTATTTTTAAGATACTATATTTCTTATCTGATGTAAGCAAAGTCTGTATTGCCACTTATGAAATGCTGAATTTAGGTAGGTGCTCACTTTATCATGCCTTTAGAGCATGACATTCATTCATTCCTTTCTCTTTTATTCATTTATTTATTTATTACATTTTTTTATGGTCTAGGAGTGATGATGAAGATGATGATTATGGAGTTTATCATACTGACTCTGAAGCAAGGCCGTATCCTCAGGATGAAGATTATTACGGTGGTATCAACATTGATGAAATTGAGAAAATATATGGATCTGATAAGGTGCATCTTGAGGCAGAAAATACTGTGAGAGCTTTTACAGGATTGTCTCAAAATTTGGATGTGCAAGGTGTTGATGGAGCTACAGAACTTGAAGCTGTGGGTGAAAGTGATAATATTGACATCTGTAGTGCATCTGGATATGATGTGGAGGGTGCAGATGCAGAGCCTGTGGATTTTGAGAATAATGGGCTACTTTGGCTGCCTCCTGAGCCAGAGAATGAGGAGGATGAGAAGGAAGTTGCTCTATTTGAGGATGATGAGGAGGAGGGTGCTTCAGGTGAGTGGGGTTATTTACAACCTTCAAACAGCTTTGGAAGTGGTGAATATCGCAGTAGGGATAAATCAAGTGAGGAGCACAAGAGGGTCATGAAAAATGTGGTTGAAGGGCATTTTAGAGCATTGATTGCTCAACTTTTGCAGGTTGAGAACCTGTCTGTGAGTGATGAAGACAGTGGAGAGAATTGGTTGGACATAGTTACATCTTTATCCTGGGAAGCTGCAACTCATCTCAAACCAGATACAAGCAAGGGGGGAGGAATGGACCCAGGTGGGTATGTAAAGGTTAAATGCATAGCCTTTGGACGCCGTAGTGAAAGGTAAAACTGCTGACCTCATAGATGTTTTTTCATGACCAATTAGTTTTCTTTCTTTTTTTTGATTAATCATGACCAATTAGTTAACTGTACTTGAGGACATAGTTTTCTTCTGTTAGTGATGTCTGATTTTTTTTTATTCTTTTGATAGTATAGGGTCTGTTATTTTACTATTGTACAGCCCAAATATTAAATATTTAGTTTTTCTCTCTCTCCTTTTCCCTCTCCCTTTTCTACTTTTTTTTCTCCAGATATCAAATGTCACTTAAAGAACACACCCATAATTGGCATTGTAAATCTTTTTGGTCCCCCTTTGTTGTCTTGTTTTTTTACTGTACTTCTTTCGTGTCGTGTCTGTAGATGCCGTCGACTCTGAAAATATTTTCTTTGTTCCTATTTGTTTTTGTTCCCCCCCCCCCACCCCACCCAAATTTGTCACCTTATTGAGTAAACTGGAGTTTCTATATTTCTTTTCTGGATTCTGAGAGTATACTCTAACTGCACCCAAAAGAAATAATACGAGATATATATTTTAATCAAAGGCTTTGTCATCAAAATTAAATTCCATGGTACGTTGATTCTTGTTTCCAGTGCATCCCAAGTTTCTGTGGCATGTTTTCAGGTTTTGTGTCTCTAGAGCTGTTGGTGCTGTTCTGTTACTAAGATGGGGTTGTATTGGTATTCTTGTAGTGTTGTCATTAAAGGAGTTGTTTGCAAGAAAAATGTCGCTCACAGGCGCATGACTACTAAGATAGATAAACCACGTTTTTTAGCCCTTGGAGGAGCATTGGAATATCAGCGTGTTGCTAACCACTTGTCAAGCTTTGATACTTTGTTGCAGCAGGTATGTCAACCCGTCTTTATTGTTCAAGCTCTTGCAAACTAGAATGAATATCTGGGTTTCTGTTAAGGGACCAAAATTGAGCAGATGGAGTCTGATGTCTCCTTCCCTGCAAATCATGCTTAGTTGTTTCAGTGAGCTCATTCTCATTCGCAGGAAATGGATCACTTGAAGATGGCAGTTGCTAAGATTGACGCTCACCATCCTAATGTCCTTTTGGTGGAAAAGTCAGTATCTCGACATGCTCAGGAGTTCTTACTTTCAAAAGACATATCACTCGTTTTAAATATAAAGAGGCCACTATTAGAGCGTATAGCCCGCTGTACTGGTGCACAGATAGTCCCGTCTATTGATCATCTGACTTCACCAAAGCTGGGCCACTGTGAAATGTTCCATGTTGAAAAATTTCTTGAAGAGCATGGAAGTGCAGGACAAGATGGGAAGAAGTTGACGAAGACTTTGATGTTTTTTGAGGGCTGCCCAAAGCCTCATGGTTGCACTGTAAGTCTAAAATATGCAAACCTATATATGACTATATGAGTCCAAATTAGAAATCCATTTATAAATCTCTGAAGCCAGGTGTCTGAACTATGTTGAAAATTAACATATTCATTTAAACCTGATGTAGTTGGATTGTTCATGAATCATTATCTTATTGCTCAAATTGATAGATACTGATTTACATAGAGATATCAGTTTTTAAAGCAGTTTTAAATGTAGTGTTAGTTTATAATATTTTTGGTTGTTCATACTTTTCTGGCAAGACAATGATGTATGTTGTAAAGATATCTTCGAACTCTTTGTTTCCAGATTTTACTCAAAGGTGCTAATGGAGATGATCTGAAAAAGGTGAAACATGTTGTTCAATATGGAGTTTTCGCTGCATATCACTTAGCTCTGGAGACATCGTTTCTAGCAGATGAACGTGCTTCACTTCCAGAGCTGCCTTTGAAATCTCCAATAACTGTTGCACTGCCGGATAAACCATCTAGCATTGACCGTTCGATTTCCACCATTCCTGGTTTTAACACTCCACCTGCTGGGTATCCAATCACTTATCAACCTAGTAAGGAAATTGAAAATTCAAGCAAAGATGACTTGAACGGAGCATCTTCTACCGAGTTCAATGCTGATGGTGACTGGACAGTTCAGCGCTCAGATTCCAATCCAGGCTCTCATGCGATGACTGGATTCAGTGTTTTCAGGCTGTCTCCCAAAATCCATATTTCACAAGTTAAACCTAAAATACCCTCTGAAATGCATTCCTCTGCCATGGACAATGAAATGAATTCAGAAGAGGCTTTTCAGGAAAATACTTCCTTCACTGGAGAACTTATGATAGATGGCATGTTAACTTCTAATTATCAATCATCAGAGAGAGCAATTCTAGGAAATGTAAGTGACCACCTGCAAGCTGATGCCTTCAAAGAAAATAAGAAGGGAAGTCTTGAGTTATCATTTTCTAAACAAGATGTCAATAATAACATTGAAGAGGCTGGGTGTCCAAAGGAAGAGTTTCCTCCATCACCTTCGGACCACCAGAGCATTTTGGTGTCCTTGTCAACTCGCTGTGTATGGAAGGGTACTGTATGTGAAAGGGCTCACCTCTTCCGCATCAAATATTATGGAAGTTTCGATAAGCCATTAGGCCGGTTTTTACGAGATCATCTCTTTGACCAGGTCTCTGTTTTTGAAATATTTTTAATTGCATTAGAAGGAAATAAGTGGTTACCACAAGAGTAGACTTAATATTTCTTTCTGCCTTTTTGTCCAGGGCTTTCGCTGTCATTCTTGCGATATGTCATCTGAAGCACATGTTCATTGTTATACTCATAGGCAAGGTAGCCTAACCATATCTGTGAAGAAATTGCCAGATTTCCACTTGGCAGGAGAACGAGAAGGCAAAATTTGGATGTGGCACAGGTGCTTGAGGTGTCCTCGCAACAATGGATTCCCTCCTGCCACGAGGAGAGTTGTAATGTCTGATGCTGCCTGGGGACTGTCCTTTGGGAAGTTTTTGGAGCTGAGCTTCTCTAATCATGCAGCTGCTAGCCGAGTAGCAAGCTGTGGTCATTCCCTTCATAGAGATTGTCTTCGGTTTTATGGGTAATGTTTTCTTCCATCTGCCCAGCTAAATAATTTTGACGTAAATTCTATTCAGATATAAATCTAATGTTACTTGTGGATGCATAATTTCATGGATTTAATCAAGTATTCTGATATCATGTGGCTATAGGTGGCCATTCAAGTTTGATGATTTCTTCCTATGCGTAGTAGTTTATAGTACTAGTAGTATGTAGTATTTAGTTCCTCAGTGAAGGATTGAGTTTTATCCTCTAGTAGGTTTGCGAATTTTAAATTGCTTGGCAATACATTTGTGTATTTATTCTGTCACTATTGCTTTTTGGATGTGTAGTTTTGGAAGAATGGTAGCTTGTTTCCGCTATGCTTCAATTGATGTTCTTTCTGTTTACCTTCCACCGTCAAAATTGGAGTTTAATTATGATACTCAGGAGTGGATACAAAGGGAGGCCAAAGAGGTCAGTATCATCATTGTCTCTGTCTGTGCATGTACATTAAAGGACTATTCTGGTTTAAAATTATGATCCGTTGTTGTCAACAGGTAACTAAGAAGGCAGAACTCCTATATGATGAAGTTTTTGATGCTCTCAGAAAGATGTATGGGAAATTAGAGTCTTCAGATTTGGCAGATGATGACATGAAGATATGTCAACATAGGACCCAGTTTGAAGAACTGGAAGCGCTGCTTCAGAAAGATAAAGACGAAGTTCAGGTGTTCATTTTTTAGATTTAACATCTATTGCCGTTTTCCTGTTCATGCAATGGACTAATGTTCACATTTACATTACATACAGGCAGGCCAATTGGCCTGTGTCCTATTATCTACAGATCTACCATGTGCACAGGACCTTAGTTCTGATCCTTTGTGTAATGTTTGTAGGGCTCTTTGAAGAAAGTATTATCCAAGGATGTGAAAGTTGGCCAACCTTCAGTTGACATTCTTGAGCTGAACAAATTAAGAAGGCAGATACTCTTTCTTTCTTACATTTGGGACCAACGTCTGGTAAATGCCTCTAGTTTGGCTAACAATAATCTCGCAGAATCTAAAAGTAATTCCCTTCCAAAATCCGGATTGAAGCCTGCCAATTCAGTCGAGAAGCTTGCTGAGACGAATAGGAGTCCAAGTCCGGTGAAAGTCAGTAGTAATATGGATTCTGTTCTAGTAGAGGCCAAGCCTGATGTCAGACTTAGTCAAGGAGTCACATTCGCTGAAATGAGCGAGCCTATGGATCCTAAGGAGATGACTGTGCAAGTGCAACCAGAATCCAATAACGGGACTGAGATTGAATCTTCTGTTTCTTTGGGTACAAATACTACTAGAAAACAGGACCTAGGGGAACCTGTAAATGTGCGGAGGATTAACTCTGAAGGTGACTTTCCAGTTATCGAAAGCTTATCTGATACCCTGGAGGCTGCATGGACTGGAGAGAGTCACCCAGCTAGTATCAAGACCAAAGAGAATGGATACCTTATTCCTGATTCTACCTCAGCTGATCAATTTACTACGGTAAAGGCACTGGTATCTTCTGATGTGGATAATCAATCTGCAGAACAAACTAGTCTGGAAGTGGCTCGCTCTGTTCCTTCTGTCATGTCTATAAAGGGGGCCGATTATACTGAGAAGCCAACGCAGTGGACGAGTTTGCCTTCATTGAGTTTCCAAGGATCATTGAACAATAACTCTGTGTTCAACTCTCAGAAACTTCTGTTAAATGAATCTAATCCTGTTTATGCCCCTTCATTTAGGGAGATGGAAAGGAAAAGTGGTGCTAGGTTACTGCTTCCTGTTGGGATCAATGATACAGTTGTGCCTGTTTACGATGATGAGCCAACTAGCATTATAGCATATGCACTAGCATCACCCGAGTATCATACACAGATATCGGAATCAGACAGAACCAAAGATGTTTCAGATGCTTCAGTTTCATTGCCACTTATTGATTCAGTCGTTTTCCTTTCAATGAATTCTTTTGAAGATGCATCATCAGATACCTATAGGAGTTTTGGATCTGGTGATGAGAGTATGTTGTCTCTGCCAGGTTCACGTGTCTCTCAAAATGCTGATCCCCTTCCCTACAGCAAAGATTTGCATGCCAGAGTCTCTTTTGGTGATGATGGCCCTCTTGGCAAGGTGAAGTATACGGTGATTTGCTATTATGCAAAGAGGTTTGAAGCCTTGAGAAGGACTTGCTGCCCTTCTGAGCTAGACTTTATCAGATCTCTAAGTCGTTGTAAGAAGTGGGGTGCACAAGGTGGTAAGAGCAATGTTTTCTTCGCAAAGACTCTGGATGACCGATTTATTATCAAACAAGTTACAAAGACAGAACTGGAATCATTCATCAAGTTTGGTCCAGAGTATTTCAAGTATTTGTCAGAGTCTATTGGTACAGGAAGTCCAACTTGCCTGGCTAAGATCTTGGGTATATATCAGGTATACTAGTTTGGCAGCAGTGAGTGTGTCATTTAGTTTTTTAAAAACTTTACACTATCTAAAGAAGCTCTACCTGGTACACTGTTTTTCATTGATTAGTGTTTTTTAAACATTCCGTCCTAGGTTTCTGCAAAGCATGTTAAAGGAGGCAAAGAATCCAAGATGGATGTGTTAGTTATGGAGAATCTTCTCTTTAAGCGTAATGTTACGAGGCTTTACGACCTTAAGGGATCTTCACGCTCTCGATATAATCCTGATACAAGTGGCAGTAATAAAGTTCTGTTGGATCAGAACTTGATTGAAGCTATGCCAACTTCTCCAATTTTTGTTGGAAGCAAAGCAAAAAGATTGTTGGAGAGGGCAGTCTGGAATGACACAAGCTTCCTCGCTGTAAGTTGAATTCAAATAATCTGATGGTAACATAAATTGCATGAGAAATTGTAGTACTTATTTATCCGTCATTTTTCTGTTTTTACTGTTCCCAATGATCTTGAGGGAGAGTGCAGAACAAGTTACAGAGACCTTAGAATCTATTCCCTACACATTCTGTGGTTTTGTTGATATCATTTTCAATGACAGGATTCCTCATAAATAGTGACAAAATTATATTAGTCCAAAGCATAGGGACTTATGGATGTTGCTCTTATTTATAAAGTGCTAATAGAACATGTTTGCAACATTTCCTTATTTAGTAAACTTTTTCAAATAAAAATACTAATGCATGCTTTCAACTATCTTTCTTTCTGTTTATTTATTATCTGATTTTACAGCACTAAATCCACCCACTTCACACACTTAACATTTATCATAATTTTTATTATGTGATTTAACACCACTAACTCCACCCACTTAACTCTCTATCTCTTTGGGTGATTTTGTCAAACTTTCACTGTTTTCTTCTCACCTTAATCTTCGTGCCATATTCAAATGTTGCAAAAATTAAAAGATATAGGAAATACATCATATTGTCTTGTTCGCATGTTGTGATTCCACTCCTGTGTAATTGAAGTTAGGCAAGACTTTCATGTCATCTGGTCAACTTTCGCCCTACTCTTGCAAAGCTAGTTAGACACTGGTACTTGCTACGTTCATTCTTGGTAGTGCGTTTGTTCTGAATTTGATTGTCGTATCTCAGTTGATCGATGTAATGGACTACTCGTTGCTGGTTGGTGTGGATGAGGAAAAGCATGAGTTGGTCCTTGGAATCATTGACTTCATGCGGCAGTACACCTGGGACAAGCACCTTGAAACCTGGGTGAAGATCTCAGGAATCCTTGGTGGTCCTCGAAACACGTCTCCAACAGTTATCTCACCCCAGCAATACAAGAAAAGGTTCAGGAAAGCTATGACTGCCTATTTTCTTATGATGCCAGATCAATGGTCTCCTCCTATGGTTCCATGTAAATCTCAAACAGACCTTTGCGAAGAAAGCCCAGATGCTGGCACACCACAAGAGTGACGGTTTGTTTTCTCAATCCTTCTCTCTTACTACTTTTCTTGTAAATGTCTGGATCTAAGATCAGAAAGGATTTTTTTCTACCCTTGTGCTTCATTTTGATTACCCTCCCAATTGTAATTCGTTGATAGCTTCCGTGTTTTAGCCATATTTTATTCGGTTTCCCTTTTTGTTCATGGGGGG
>JBBYHH010000011.1:273332-289194 GCA_038382905.1 Daphne laureola | reverse complement strand
ACCACACCACCTACCACAATCATTGATCCTGCTCAGATGCAGCTGATCCAATCCAATATCCTTCAAGATATGCAAGCTCTAATGGTCTAGACCATTGGAGCCAAAATCACCAACCTCCGAGGCGTTCCACCTGCCGATAACGAGGGAAACTCCAACACCAATGGTCGGGGATAAAACTCCGCCATAGGTAATTTCAATGTTGACGACCTCGTTTGTCATATGAACCTAGTCGAGGCATATGTCAAACCCCTAAATCAGGCTTTTATTGATATCAAGGTACTCCTAACACAACCCTTCACCAAGGATGTCATTGCGGTGAAGGCTCCTGATGGTTTTTGTATGCCCACCATGGAAAACTACGATGGCCTCTCTGACCCTATCGATCACCTCCGATGCTACATCTCCCAAATGGAGATGGCTCAGGCCAACGACGCCATCCTCTACAAGGCATTCAACTCCACTCTCAAAGGAGCAGCCTCCACATGGTTTGGAACCCTAAGGGGACAACGCTTCAAGTGCTTCAAAAACCTCGCCACCGCTTTTCTATGACACTTCTTGGGATCTCGAACACCCCCTAAAATGGTCACACACCTACTCAAGGTATGACAGTAGAAAGAGGAGTCTCTAAGGGACTACGTCAAAGTTTTCCAGTGCGAGGCCGTTCAGATCCAATGACTATCCACGGATATGCAACTTCTCGCTATTACTCAATGCCTCCAACGCGAGTCTCGTCTCACATACAACATAAATGATAACCTAGTCACCTGGATGGGCGAGTTCATGGACCGAACCACAAGGTTCATGAACTCTAAAGAAATCAACAGACCGACCCACCGGTCTTCCTTCTCCATAACAGATAAACATCGCAAACATGACAAAGGATCTGCCTCCGTTAAATATTCATCCTCGGGCACCTTGCCAAGGGGAGATGACCCTTACCCTCCTCTTATGGATACTCGCACCAAAATTCTCCTAATACTAGAAAAGCAGAACAAGGTACCTTGGTGGACATGACACTAAAGGTTGCTGGCAGTTAAAACATCTCATTTCCGAGATGATTATTGAGGTCAAATTGAAGGAATACCTTGCCCACTCCGACGTATCTCCAAAGGACCCTTCCAAGGGTCGAAGGCACGACGATGATCACGATGATAGAGACAAAAGTCATCGTCACCATAACAGCCCTCGTCAAGCCAATTTCCCAGTGCCCCAAACAGTGGACACGATCCACATGCTAATAAAATCCAAGGGCTCTTCGGCCCGGAAGCGTTACGCTCAGGAAATCCTTCAGATTGACCACCATGTGCAGAACATCATCTACAGGCCAAACAACATAAAAGTCTCTTATCTGCACTCTGACCCACTCTTGATCACAGCTCGAATCACAGGCTACGATACCAGCAGGGTGTACATTAACACCGGGGCAAATACAAACATCCTTTTTAAGGAAGTGTTAAAGAAACTCAAGGTTCCTCTCTCCTGTGTTAAGCATAGCTTCGGTCCCACTTTCGGCATTGGATGAGATGTGCTACCAACCTTAGCCATCATCACTCTCCCCCTTATGTTCATCAAGGACACCATATTCCAGACTATGAACTGCCACTTCATCATGGTAGAATTCCTTATCATCGATGTCTCCTCTGCTTTTAACGCCATCATCGGCCGCCCTAGCCAGGTCAAATTGAATATGAGATGTGATATATGCTCCCTCACTATAGCCTTTGAGCCACCATGAGGCAATGCCTACATATACATTAACCAGAAGGCATCCCACACTAATTATGTCACAATTCTCAACTCCACCATTGATGTCAATGCTTCCTCATCCTACAACGACCCCATAGACGCCGATCACAACCCTCATCTCGGTGAAATTACCGAGGAAGTTGAAATAGTCCTAGGAAATAAATTTAAGGTTGGAAAAGGCCTTAAAGACAAGAAAAATGTCTTCATCATCCATCTCCTCAATTCCAAAATAGACGTCTTCGCTTGGGAACTGAAAGATCCCCCTGGAGTTGACCCTTTGGTCATCACCCACAAGTTGAATGTATTCCAGGATTCAAATCTGGTTAGACAGAGAGTACAAGGCATGGCCTCGGATAGGAAAAACATTGTAAGAGAGGAAGTCCAGAAACTCATCGCTGCCAATATAATAAAGGAATTTGACTACTTGAACTGGCTTTCTAACATAGTTCTTCCTCACAAGTCCAATGGAGACTGATGTATGTTCGTCGACTTTACCGGACTCAATGTCCATTGTCCAAAGGATCCTTATCCACTCCCAATCATCGACCACCTAGTCGATGCAACATCTAAATACAAATACTTGACATTCATGGATGCCAAGAGTGGGTACCAAAAAACCTACAAAGACCACGACGATGCTCAAAACACTACCTTCACAACAGGAGATGACGTATATTATTATGTTCGATTGCCCTTTGGCATGAAAAATGCGGGGGCAACACACCAAAGATTGATGAACAAAGTATTCACCCATCAAATTGGATGTAACCTTAAGGCACACGTAGATGATGTCATTGCTAAAAGTATGACCTTCGAGGAACACCTCACCGATCTCGAAAAAACTTTCCAATCCTTCTGAAGATACAATATGAAACTCAATCCGGACAAATGCTCATTCTTTGTA
The DNA here is from genome assembly GCA_038382905.1 of Daphne laureola. Taxonomy (NCBI): domain Eukaryota; kingdom Viridiplantae; phylum Streptophyta; class Magnoliopsida; order Malvales; family Thymelaeaceae; genus Daphne; species Daphne laureola. Next base: position 286,544 of record JBBYHH010000011.1, on the reverse strand, counting down.
GGAGCCAGAAAATTCATAGGCTATATGATCTTCGAACGAGGAATCGATGCCAACTTAAAAAACATCACAACAATCACCCAAATGCCTACTCCAAAGGACATTAATGATGTTCAACAATTGATAGGAAGGATCGTCACCCTAAGTTGCTTCATCTTCAAGCTCAGGGACAAATGCAGACCTTTCTTCGAGCAACTTCAAAAAAAGAAAGCCTTCCAATGGACAACAGAGTATCAAACAGCCTTCGAGGCAATCAAAAAACACCTTCAAGAGCTTCCAACTCTCAAATGCCCTTAGATGGGTGATGAATTGGTCATTCACTTGGCTACCTCCATTGATACAATCTCCTCCGTCCTCCTCAAAGAAGAAAAGGACAAACAATGGTTTGTTTAGTACACAACCCACACCTTACAAGGGAAAAAAGTTAATTATCCGCCACTATAAAAAGACAATTTTTGCCCTCATCATGGCAGCTAGAAAGCTTCGGCTGTACTTTCAAGCACATATAATCAAAGTCCGCACGAACCTTCCAATCAAAGATATTCTATGAAGGCCCAAACACTCTGGTCGGCTGGCACGCTGGTGCGTCGAACTAAGCGATTACGACATCAAGTTCAAACCACGTAAATCTATCAAAGCTCAGGCTTTAGCAGACTTTGTGGCAGAACTATCCATTCACCCGCTCAAACAAGGACCATCAAGACTACCACCACTCAAACCAACCCCACCAAAGTGGAACATGTATGTTGATGGTGTCTCGGGCGCAGAACATCGAGGAGGGGGTGTATACATTCAAGGACCCTATGGCATGGAAACAGACCTAAGGGTCGCCTTTCAATTCCCAATTACCAATAACGTCACCGAATATGAAGCACTCGTATTGGGGATAAAAACTGCATTCAAGGCTGGCCTTCATCGTTTAACCGTCCATAATGAATCCTAACTGGTCATCGGCTAAGTTACAGGAACAACAGAATGCAAAGATCCAAAAATTTCCAAATACCTGTAACTTGTTAAGAATCTCCAAGGGTAATTCGAAACTCTCTAGATCTCCAAGATTCTAAGAGATCAGAATACACGTGCCGATAAACTCTCCAAAGGGCGTATCAAATCATCCATAAAGACATTGACCCAGCCATCTATCCATCATATTCACACTATCCAAGCTTCACCGCCCAATAATTGGTGATGGCCAATACTCCAATACTTACAAACTGGGCATCTTGAAGGAACTCTAGCCCAAAAAAAGAAGATCTGAATGGCATCTGCCAAACATACCATCATCGAAGGATTACTATGATGAATGGAGTACTCCAATCCACTCCAAAAATTCCTCGACAATAACGATGCCACGAAAGTACTAAACGAGATCCACTCTGGGGTCTATGAAGACCATATAGGCTCTAATGCCTTGGCTCACAAATGGCTACGCCTCGGTTATTACTGGCCGACATTAACAAAAAAATGCACATGACCTCATCCAAAAGTGTCATCAGTGACAGATAAATTCAATGATATAAAGGTTGCCATCTATAGAGGTTGTCACGGAGACATACCCCATCCCTTTTTCTTTATGGGGCCTCGACCTCATCGACTCCATACCTCGAGCTTTAGGATAATTCAAGTTCTGCATCGTAGCCATTGACCACTTGACCAAGTGGATGTTAGAATTCTTGGCGTACCAAGACCTTTTGAGATGGTACTTGAGCTCATGGAGCTAAGTTTGAGCCCACAAGAAGCTATATGTAGCTCACCTCATCCCATCTCAGTTAGAAGTGGCTAAACTTAGCTCATCATAGCTTGAGGGCAACTAAAAGTACTTCCCCTCAGCTCATGACAGCTCAAGGGCAGCTAGAAGTAGCTCCCTTTAGCTCAACTCTAGCTAGAAGTAGCTAGACTTAGCTCATGCTACCTCACTCCAGCTCACAAAAACTGGGAGTAGCTTGGGATCAACTCATCAAAAATGTCTCATAGATGAGTATATGCTCCCCTTTAGGATGGGCTCTTGTAAAAACCTTTTTCAAACTTTGAATACATTCTTCCTTTAGAAAGTATTCTCCCCCTTAGGAAAATAGTTTTGAAAAATGATAATGGGATTTCAGTGTATTGAATCAAATGACAAGCTCCCCCTTACTTCTTGAACATAATTCTCCCTCTTTTTGTTATCATCAAAAAGGTACAAGCCAGATGAGTGCATATGTAAGATGTGTAAGTGGGACTATGTGTATTACTATGTTTTCATCAGCGTGTTGATATTCCACTCATCAACGTGTTGATAAACCTAGAGTGATATAAATAGTATTCTGTGGTATAAATCACACTTATCAGATATGGATGTTCATACAGAAATCAAGATAGATCAATCAATGTAGATTCAAGTACAACCATGCTCATGCTTCTGTAACGAGTTCATTTGTATTGACATGATTAACTCATTTATCACAAATGATACTTTATCCTTGTGATCAATGCTTGTTATAATAGATGGTAGTTTATCCTTGTGATCAATACATCTTATAACATATGATAGTTTATCCCTATAGACATGATCAACTTGTTCATATAATAGTCATGATATAGCATATAGTTGATTTAACTAGTGAACATGTTCAATATGTATCAGAGTAATTCAGAGAAATTGATGTCAACCTAGATGTAGTGAAGAATATGAGGATTGCTAAGTAGTTGATGTGATATGCAATTCATCTAAGGATGTCCCTTTTTAAAGGGTTTAACAGATCATGCATATCTTAGCATGAGTTTATGTAAGAAAGAAGGGGTTTGGAGTCCCAACTTTCAAATAAATATATGCAGTCAATGCTTAAGTCAAACAATTTATGCAATAGACATGCGTCAACGTGTTGATAAACTGATTATCAATGTGTTGATTGAACCAATAAAATATGTTGATATGAACAAGATGTTTCTGCTTAGTCCATGTTTTTTATTTTGCAAACTGAGAGCTAAATATTTTGAAGAAAGAAAGTAGTTTGGACTTGAAACCAAAAGGGTGTCCTTTTGAAACCTAGAAGACACAACTTTGAAAACAGTTTTCAAAATATTTAGTGGACTAACTCAGATGCAGAGTTCTGTTGTGGAGTTAGTAAGATTGTGTTTACGAAATTACCTTTCATAACCTTTGCCTTTAACTCCAGAGGGGTTAGAAATGTATACCTTTCACCTTGGATTGCCGAGTCTGATCTCTCTTCTGATGAAACTAGACATTTCTTCATTCAAAGGCTTGGTGAAGATGTCTGCTAGTTGATTAGCTGTATCAATGAATTCCAGAGCCGCATCTTCATTTGCCACATGCTCCCTGATGAAGAGATACCTCACTTCTATGTGTTTAGTCCTTGAGTGATGTACTGGATTCTTTGCTAGGCAGATGAAACTTGTGTTGTCACACCTAATTGGCACATTTCTGAAGCTATGTCCATAGTCCTTCAATTGTGAGTCATCCATAGGATTTGTGCCACACAACTCCCTACAGCTATATATTATGCTTCAGCTGTGGAGAGTGCCACTGAATTTTGTTTCCTAGAAAACCAGGATATAAGGCAGTTCCCCAAGAACTGACATGTTCCACTGGTAGACTTTCTATCTATCTTTCTCCCAGTAAAGTCCGAGTCACTATATCCATGTAGTTCAAAGGATGTCTCCATGGGATACCATAATCCTAACTCTGGTGTATCAACCAGATATCTGAAGATCCTTTTAACACACTTCAAGTGCGATTCCTTTGGATTTTGTTGGAATCTGGCACAAATGCAAACACTAAACAGGATGTTTGGTCTTCTTGATTTAAGATAGGAAAAAGGTCCTATATTGCCATCAACGTTTGTTTTTTTGACCCAAACTATCACTACTTTGAAAAAAGCCATATTTGACCACCGTCTTTAGTTTAATGGTCTAATTTTTCCACTAAAATGGTTTGTTGGTCTCATTTTTCCATCACATTAGCAAACGGCTACTGTTCACCGTTAAAAACTTTCCACGTCATCATCACCGCCGCTTGACCACTACGCCAACACGCAATAACTCACCATTCACGGTCTAGGGCCATAGATCGGGGCCTAGAGCTGTCGGATCCTGGCCTACGGCTACCAATTCATGGCTTGGGCTCGCGATTCATCGGCCTTAAGCAGTAATTCGGTGGCCCTAGGTCGGGATCCGGTGACCCTAAACCTCGATCTATAATTCGGTATATTTCTTTCTCTGTTCCAAATTTTTTTCTGGTGGTCGGCGGTGGTTTGGCAGTGGAAAATTCACCACGCTGGCAGAAATTAACGGCGATGGTAAATTGGGACCAGAAACTATAATGGCGGTGGTAATATAAGACATTTTTTTCAAAGTAGTGATAGTTTAGGTCCAATAGCCAAACGTTGATGGAAATTTGGGACCTTTTCCCTTTAAGATATAGCAATGAACCAATCATGCTTCTGTAGAGCTTTTGATCAACGCGTTGACTAGAAGCATCTTCATCAAGCTTTGTTGTGTTGTTCATAGGAGTAGGGCAAGGTTTGACATTTGCATACCCAAACTTCTTCATCAAATCTTTGGTGTACTTAGCCTGATTGATGAATATACCATCATATTTTTGATTGATTTGTAGGCCAAGTAAATAATTGAGTTCTCCCATCATGCTCATATCAAACTCTCCCTGCATAAGCTTAGAAAATTCTTGACATAGTAGATCATTAATAGAGCCAAATATAATGTCATCCACAGATCTAAACTAGATACAGATCTGACTTAGTGGATTTTATAAATAGAGTAGTATATACTTTTCCTCTGTTGAAGCCATGTTCAACTAGGAAGGTACTAAGTCTGTCATACCAAGCTCTAGGAGCTTGTTTCAGACCATACAGAGCTTTCTTCATTCTGAAAACATGATCAGGATGATGAGGATCTTCAAAGCCTGGTGGTTGCTCTACAAAGATTTCTTTTTTTTTTATAAAACCATTTAGAAAAGCACTCTTCATATCCATTAGAAAAAGCTTAATGTTTAAAAAGAAGGCAAATGCACAGAACTTCCTAATGGCTTCCATCCGAGCTACTGGTGTAAATGTCTCATCGAAGTCTATACCCTCTTCTTGAGAGTATCCGTTAGCAACCAGCCTTACTTTGTTCCATGTCACAACGTCATTCTCATCAAGTTTGTTTTTTAACACCCATTTTGTGCCAATGATGGAATGATCTTTGGGTTTTGGAACCAATTCCCAGACATCATTCTTTATGAACTGAAAATAGCTAATCTTGCATGACTATTATCCAGTTCTCATCATCTAGAGCATCATTAATGATTTTAGGATCTATTTGGGATAAGAAAGCTTGAAAGCAGCAAAGATTTCATAAAGAAGATCTAGTTAATACTCCTTTTGTAACATCACCTATTATATTTTCTCTGGGATGGATGGATGTTTTCTTGAACTTCCATGTTGATGTAGGTTTCTTTTCTTTTGTTTCCTTTTGCTGTCCTTCCTTAAGCAGACCTGATTTTGGTGAAGATTTCTCTCCATTATCAGCATATCTTCCTCTTTTTCTCATCAACGCGATGATTGGTATTATTTTCAACGCGTTGTTCTGTCTTGTCTTCTTCTTTGTTTGTAGTTCCTGCATCATCTGAGAAGATATATTCCTCTTCTATTTGAGGGTTAATCTCACTAAACATAATATGTATTGATTCTTCAACTTTCAAAGAGATTTTGTTATAAACTCTATAAGCCTTACTCTTGATTGAGTAACCCAAGAATATAGTTTCATCATTCTTGGGATCAAACTTTCCAAGATTACTTTTAGCATTGTTGAGCACAAAACACTTACAACCGAAAGTGTGAAAGTAAGAGATGTATGGTTTCTTGCCCTTCCACAGCTCATAGGGTGTTTTGTTCAACTGAGATCTAATGGTAACCCTGTTAAGTATGTAGCAGGTTGTGTTTGCTGCTTCTGCCCAAAAATACTTTGGCAGTTTGTACTCATTCAACATTGTCCTCACCATCTCCACAATGGTCCTCTTTTTCCTTTTTACAATCCTATTTTGTTGAGGTGTTCTTGCAACAAAGAAGTTATGAGTAATGCCAAGTGAATCACAAAGAGTATTTAATTCAGATTTTTCAAACTCACCTCAATTGTCACTTCTTATAGCAATAATTTTTTTACCTCTTTCATTATGTACTCTCTTGTAGAAGATGTTTAATTCCTTGTATGTTTCACTCTTCTTAGCTAAGAATAAGACCCAAGTGTATTTGGTGTAGTCATCAACTATCACCAGGTATTATCTATTCCCACATATGCTTGTAGGATCAATAGGTCCAAACAAGCCCATGTGTAATAGCTCCAGAGCTCTTGATGTTGACATCAGATTCTTTGCTTTGAATGTTGCTCTTATCTGCTTTCCTTTGATGCAGGCCTCACATTCCCTGTCTTTGTCAAATATGAGATTTGGTAGATGTTTGACTAGGCTCTTTTTGGCTAGCTTGGAGATGGTATGCATACTAGCATGTCCAAGTCTTTTATGCCAAAGCCATCATTCATCTTTATTAGCAACAATAAGAGATTTGAAGTTATAGGTAAATAGTTCATCAAAGTCAATTGTGTAGACATTTCCACACCTTCTACCAACAAACAAGGTTTTATTTGAACCTTTGTCAATCACATGACAGAGTTCTAGTTCAAAGATTACCTTATAGACAGTATCACACAGTTGACTGATGCTAATAAGATTATGCATTAATCATTTAACTAATAACACATTGTTGATGGTGAAAGATGTATTCTTACTAATCTGTCTAACACTAACAACTTTACCTTTTGTTGTTGTCTCCAAAGGAAATTGTACCACCTTCTTTAGGCATAAGACTGAGAAACTTGTGTTTATCCCCTGTTATGTGTCTTGAGCATCCACTATCCAGGCACCAGGTCTCCTTCCTTGTTACATGTTTGTCTAATTTAGACATCATGCAGTAGATGTCTTCTCTCTCATTAAACCATTCTTCTTCCCTGGTTGTGAAAGTGTGCAAGCTTCTGGGGGATTCTTCTTCCTTTTCAGAATTCCAGTTCAGAATTGTTTCTTCAAATGTGAAAGATTCATTATCTCCTGATTCATTTAAACATATTGATTCTTTTGAATCATACTCTCTAGTTAGAGCATTCCATATCTGTTTTGCATTGTCACAGTGGTAAATGATATTAGTAACTTCAGAGGTGAGAACACATAGTAACAGACTTACTGCCTGAGCATTAATGGAACAATTGTTGTCATCCTCTGATGTGTATTCATTGAGTGGTTTTGATGGAACATTCAGTGGTCCATGCTCAATGATTCTCCATAACTTGTAATCCCGAGTCTTGATGTATGTCTCTATCCTGATTTTCCACCACCTGAAATTTATGGAGTCAAATCAGGGAGGTGCATATAAACTTTGTCCTTTAGACACACAAGTGCAAGTCATTTAATCTTTATCTCTAAACTGCAAGGCTCTTTAAGAGAAACCAAGCTCTGATACCAATTGTAGATCCAAGTATGGCCAAGAAAGAGGTGAATTGCTCTTAAAATAGATTTAAAACCTTTGGCTTTACAACCAAAACTCTCTGATAAACACATTGATAAATCATAGTTGAGTATAATTGGACCAACAAGATATCAATGCATTGATGGTGTGCACTGACAAAAGTGTGTAGACGAGTGAAAGAGATGAAGATTTATAGAGGTTCAGTCAACTCGACCTATGTCCTCTACTCAAGTCACACTTGAGATTTTCTCCACTAGAACTGAGGTCTGACACATATGGCTTATACAGAGTGCCTGATACACAGGACTTGAACAAGGTTGCCTGACACACAGGACTTCACGTCAAATGCTTGACTAACAGGACGTAACCAATTGCCTGACTAACAGGACTTGGTACAATGCCTACCTGACACATAGCACTTTACATCAAGGTTGCCTGACTAACATGACTTAGAATGTAGAAAGCAACATTGTGATCAATGCGTTGATAGAGTAGTCTATCAACCTTCCTCTTTCTTGGGAAGTATCACTTAATCAGTGAGGAAGAATTGGTCTATCACCACCAACTAAAGATGTTGATCAATGTAAGCTCGAAAGAGATAGTCTTATACAGAATAGAGATGTAAAGTGTAGAATAGGCTTCTCTGATGATGAACTCTCTTCTAGTGTTGTCAAAGATTCTTACAAATGATCTTCATAATGATTGCAGCTTTGTGAGTGATAGCTCGAGAGTTTTCTGATCTGTAAAAGTGATGAGGATAATGAAGAGTATTCACATAATATACAGAGATGTATGGGTGTTATGCCTCTTGTATGTGTCTTCATCTCTTCCTTCTTCTCCAGCTTTTATAGGCTCCAAGTTGTTCATAAATGGGTAGAAGCGTCTGTCATAATCACATAACTGTTGTGTATTAATAGTTTCCATTTTGAAGATTTCTGACCGTTGGCTGATTGATTTCTAGTCATTGCAGATCTTCACAGATTCTATTATTCTTCCATCAACACGTTGATGAAGACTAGCTTCAGCAACTTGATGGATTTTCTCCATTGATCTTTGACTTCTCTGAGACCTTCAAACTTGTAATCTTTCTCTTGTTGTTGTTGCTCAGTAGTTGAGTAATTTGCTTCTTGAATGATTGCTTCAAAACTTGTGAATCATGAAGCTTGAGTTTTGAGCCTTCTGCTCATCAACGCGTTGATGTCTGCTGCATCAAGCGTTCTTGGATTTCTTTCATTAAATGAGGTGATTGTATCTTGTTAATCAAGGATCTTCCTTGATATGATGAAGAATATGACTGTTGCTTCCATAGGATTGAACTCCATCACGTTTTCTTCAATTTATCTACAAATGTGGCTAAGAAACAAGTCAACATTAATCACGAAATTAGATCTAAATGCTCATTTACCGAAATATGCAAAGTGTTCTTTATAACACATGAATTCTTGTACTTTTTCATACTTTGAAATTTAATCATAATACTTTTTATCTAATCAACCAAGAAATAATAATCTTGGTGAGTGCTCTTAAGCTTATCAAAACTTTGCAAAATGGTCCTCAAAGTTTTGGAATCATCAAAACAAAGTGGTTAAAGACAACAAAGTGAACACAATCAACACAACAAGACTCATTCTAGCAACAAGTGTATAAAACTACTTCATACATGTCAATAGAGGTGCATATAACACTCAATTAGAAACATACAAACATGTTTCCATAGTTTCATACACATGTTCTTAATGATCATTTCAAGAAGGTTCACATTCATGTCACTTGTACATTCGGCCATGTTACTTATACATGTTCCATTCATGTAACATAATCTTAAACTAGTCTTTCAACCCCTTAGTCATTATAATGACATTCCCAGGAAAGATGAAGGGGTCACAATGGTCCCACTTAAAATCCACTTCCTTAAACAGAATATTCATTACAAGACTTTAGAGTAAAGACATTAGTATAAGATATAGAAGTGTGGCATATGCATGTAACTCATACATACATTCTTAAGAACATGTATTTGAATACATAAAGAACTTTATATCTTCCATGCAACAAAAAGAATTAGCATACATGTTTTAACATTCATATGGATCAAACAAACATTCATACATGCTTTCAATCATTCATACACTTCTAACTTGCACAACAAGTAATTCGGCCATATTCTTCATGCACACATGCATCTTTCAACATAAGCACATTCATCCAAAACACACAAGCATGCTTCAAATACACACAATTTCTCTTAGCTTGCATACAATTTACATGCTTTATTGCATTACAAGTTAACAAAAGTTCATCCACTTTCACCACTTTCTTCTCATGGCCAAATTCAACATGCAGGTTTATTTACATGATTCAACATCATTTTAAACTCACACACAACAATTCAGATCCTATTCCAATCTATGTTCATGATATAATCATCATTTACACTCAAGTTCAAGTGGTGGTTATCATATGATCATCATATAGATTCGACCTTCATGCCTTCACATTCAAACATGTTCAACCAAATTTATAAGCATACTAACATGAATGAGATTTCAAAGAGCTCTGATACCATTAGTTGATTTTAGATCTTCCATTAACATGCATCTCATGTTAATAAATCTCATACATTTGTAAATTGATCAAATAAGTTCATCTTTTGGGCGGGTTACTAGCATGATGTCTCTTTGTCATAATCATGCCTTTTCTTCATTCAAACGCCAAGAAGAAGAACAAAGATATCAAGAAGGAAACATGTACCTTTCTTCTGGAAATCAATAAAAGGAATAACTTCCTTACTCCAAATGTTTACTCCATCTTCACTTTGAGATTGAAGACGGATGAACTCCGAGAATGCCTCTTGACGTTGGTGAATGAAGATGGAAGAGAAGGACAAATTTTATGTGATGAAGAGAGGCGAGATTGTGTTGAATAAACACAACAAATGAACCACCCAAAATACTCCTTGAATTTCTTAAAGAATTCGGCCTTAAAAAGAGAAGAAGATGGAGAAGCAATGAAAAACAACCAAGTGTGTGAAGGGTTGTATGAAGGTCGGGCCCCTCTCATATATTTATAGATGAGTAGGAATGGTTATGGGGTAGAAACGACCACCCAAGGCTGAAAGAATCATGTACATTTTGGCCTAGATGTGCAGCTCCCCCCTTGTCCACATTCAAGGCCAAGTAGCTTACCTTACCTCAACTCCAGCTAGAAGTAGCTGGTATCTCAACTCCAGCTCAAAGGAGCTGGGAGTAGCTTAACTTCAACTCACTCCAGTTGAATGCAGTTGGAACCGACTGAACTTGAGCTCACTCTAGCTAAATATAGTTAGACTCAACTTACACTAGCTAGATGTAGTTGGACCCAGCTCAAGTTGATCTCAATCTAGCTAGAAGTAGCTAGACTCAGCTCACTCCAGCTAGGATTAGCTGAACTCAGCTCCACTCAAGCTGACTCTAGCTAAAAGTAGCTGAAGTCAGCTCACTCCAGCTAGAAGTAGCTTGAGTCAGCTGGACTTTAGCTTATGTTATCTAGTAGTAGACAACTCCATCTCATGTTGTCTAGAAGTATCTAACTCAAGTTTATGTTAGCTAAAAGTAGCTAACATTAGCTCATGGATGCTAGTCTTGAAAGAGAAGTGACTATTCATCTCAAGAGAGCTTGAATAGAGCTCTGAGGAGCTCAACATGGATGAATGGCTTGATGAGCTAGCTTTGTGATAGCTCATAGTATTCTTGGTTGAAAACTTCATAAACACCTTTTGGTAAACAATTGTGACTCTTGGCCAAAAGACACATCTTTTTGTGAAAGGATGTAACACTTCACCAAAGGCAAACATCCCTTGGCCAAGGAGTATGGCCTTTGACCAAGGAAGATGATGTTTTCACCCTTGAAAGGTGAATTGGTGTGACCAAGGGAAGTGTATTTTTGGCATTGAGAGAGGAGGAGTTTCTCTTCAATGTTGAAAAGACATTAGGTGCACTCATTGGCCTTAAGGCACAATGGTTCACCCTTAAGGGGCATGAGATGCATCCCTTGGCCTTAATACATGTTTTTTCCAAAACAATAGGGGTTGTGACCCCTCCATTCACCCCTTTTCATCATTTACAAATAGATGAGGAGGGTGGCGCCATTTCCTCACCCCTCTGGCAGCATTGCCCTTCTCTTTCTCTCCCTCTCAAAGCCTTAATAGAAGGTAGAAGGCATTCTACTAGAGTATTGTGGGGTGGATATTAATTAAGGTTATTCACCTTACTTTCACCCCTTGGAGTGCTTCCATATCGGCCCCCTCTTGGTGAAGAAGCAAGGTCCTTAGAGCTTACGTTTGGAGCAAGGAACATAGGTTCCTTAAGCTGTTATCCAGGTGCAAGGTACTTATCTTCTTCCTATACTTTAGTACCATGCTAGGGCTTACTTCTATATGGAGTATGAAATATGAAAGGCATGATTTGAAAAATACATCATGCTATGACTTAAATTATAAGAATATGCAATATGTTTGCACATGAATGACATGATATGTTAACATGAAAGCATGTTAACAATGATCCTGAAATTAACAAACGATATCAGATCTGTGGTTCTTATGTGATCTTGTATATGTTACAAGCATGATATGAGTATGTATATATGTATGGCTTATGCATGTGAGCATACATCAATGTGTGACAAGTTTTAAATCATATCATACCTTAGTGTTACAAGAGTGCACTCTGTCTAGGAAGCGGGTTTTAAGCGAGACCAATGTGACCCTTCCGTTTTTCCTGGGAGTGTTCCTCTTGTAATTCCTCAGGCTTATGTATATGGTTTGATAAATGAGTCGCACATGAATCATATATTATTCCTTCAAGCTACATGTTGGATGTTCAATCTAGGAGGTGGGTTTTAATCTGGACCTTCGGGGGCCCCTCCATCTTTCTTGGGAACATGCCCTTCATTAAAGTCTTGGAGGTCCATAAGGGTATGGTTTGTGATGAAAACATACATATGTTATGTGTAAGGATGTTAGCGAAAAGCATATGTTGCATTGAATACATATGTTGCATCAAATACATGAATGCATATGTTGCATTGAATGCTTGTTAAAGATCGTGTATAAGTTACATGTGATCATGAGCAATGTGTTTCTTAAGTAAACATAATGTATTTGCTACATTGTGATTGAACCCAAATGTATGTAATGCATGAATAAATGTATGTTTCACAGGAAATTATGTATGCATGATTTCTACGAAGGCTCGTGAAGAATGTGTGTACGAAATGATGGAAGTATACTTGTGCATTTCTGATCGAATGTTATATGCATATCTTTCGCCATGTATGAGATTGTGAAAGTTGTTTCATACACTTATTGCTTCATTAAGTCTAGTTATGAGAATTGATCTTGAACATATGAATTGCATCATTAGTGGATAGCTAGATAGTACTCCCTCCGTCCCTATTTAATTGTTACGTTTGTCTTTTGAACTCTGTTTGACTCAAATTTTTTACTAGAAAGAATTTGGTCAAAAAAATTGAAATAAATATTTTTAGAAACTAGACTCATTGATCTATCTTATGTATATAAGTTACTTAACTTTATATAACAAAATGTTGAAGAAAAATAATAATAGATTAAATGCTGAAAAAGAAACGTAACTTTTAAAAAGGGACAGAGGGAGTATTTCATAGTTGATTTGAACCGTGATGTATGATTGGATAATGTGTACTA
>JBBYHH010000011.1:218093-228674 GCA_038382905.1 Daphne laureola | reverse complement strand
CATAGGCTCTCCCTCTTTTTTTTGTACTTTTCTTTTCTCTTAAATGAATCATTTTGCTAGCCGTTCAAAAAAAAAAAAAAAGAAGATTCATCATGGGGAAAACAGAATATATTACAATGACCATAGAAGCACCATGGGGGTGTGAACCTTACGAAAAATCAGGAATGAAGCAATTACCCTACAAACCCTACAGCTTTAGTAAATAATGGAGTAGTATAGAATGGTGCAAGTAACGATTGTTTGCTTTCTTTATTCGAGTTCATGTTTATTGTGTAGTTGGAGAGAGATAGTAATCAGTATAATCAGTGTGAGCCATATGTTTCATGTGATGGGGTTTTAAGTTCTTGAATCTGTATCATGAAAATCCATGTGATGAAGAGCTAGTCTTTCTTTTTTGTGACTATGAGAATAGGATATCTAATTTAAAACATTAAATTTAAAACAAAGAATTTTCTCTACAATTGCATTATTAAAGTATAACTTGTTGCACTTTTTAGGTTCTGATGAAGGTTCTAGCTAATGTGGAAGCTTGTGTTTTGGTTGGGGGATGTGTTTTAGCTGTCGATTTACTGACAGTGGTGCATGAAGCTTCAGAGAGAACTGCTATCCCTTTGCAATCGAACTTGATAGCTGCCACTGCTTTCATGGAGCCTCTCAAGGAATGGTTGTACTTAGATAAGGATGGAGCACAAGTTGGACCAATAGAGAAAGATGTCATCAGAAGGTTGTGGTCAAAGAAAGATATTGATTGGACAACAAGGTTGTGGGCTTCGGGGATGGTTGACTGGAAGAGGCTACGTGATATTCGTGAACTTCGATGGGCTCTAGCTATTCGGGTCCCTGTGCTCACTTCAACTCAGGTATTCTTAGTTGGAATCCATTTTCAGCATTTAATCAATGTTTTTTTTTCCTTCAACATTTTGATGTAAAAGGTCATATAATTTGTATGCAATGATAGAGGGATGTTTGTAGCTTTTAAATTTATTTCATTTTGAATTATTTTAACAGTATCTTACTAGCAATAATTCAAGTCAAACACAGTTACAAAAGTCAAATGGACCAATTTTTTAGGGATGCAGGGAGTAACATTTTGAAGCTTTAGTTAGCTTTATATTCCTTAATAATTTGTAACACCAGTTTTGCTGCAAGTATTATAGCTTTTGTGATATAGGGATTGATATTTTGTTCTAATTTGGTAATTAAATGTTGGTTTTGCGTAGATTGGTGAAGCAGCATTGTCTATATTACAAAACATGGTTTCTGCCCATTCAGATTTAGATGATGCTGGAGAAATTGTAACCCCAACCCCCAGGGTAAAGCGGATTTTGTCAAGTCCTCGATGTCTTCCTCATATTGCTCAGGTAGTCTTCTGGTGCCATGAACTCTGTCTTGGAAAACCATTTTAAAGAAGAAGGGTTCTTGGTAATTATTTGTTTGGAGATGTACATAACAGTACGTAAAATTCTGTATATTAAAGAACTGGAATTCAATTTTTGTTGTTAATTTTGTTTTTCTACCTGGTAATTGAAAGGCCATTCTTTCTGGAGAACCAAGTATTGTCGAAGCAGCTGCCGCATTGCTGAAAGCTGTTGTTACCCGGAACCCGAAGGCCATGATGCGACTGTACAGCACGGGTGCTTTTTACTTTGCCCTGGCATACCCTGGTTCAAATCTTCTTTCGATAGCACAACTGTTCTCTTTGACTCATGTGCACCAAGCTTTCCATGGTGGAGAAGAGGCTGCAGTCTCTTCCTCGCTGCCATTAGCAAAGCGTAGTGTGCTGGGTGGGCTTCTGCCTGCGTCTTTACTTTATGTATTGGAGCGTAGCGGTCCATCTGCATTTGCTGCAGCAATGGTTTCTGACTCTGACACTCCAGAAATCATCTGGACGCACAAAATGCGTGCTGAAAAACTGATATGCCAGGTTGAGCGGCGCTTTATTAGTTTGTTTCAAGTTTCTAGGTTCATTCTTTTTCATGATCACCATGTGTTCAACTGTTTGCCTCTTCCTCGTAGGTTTTGCAACATCTTGGTGATTTCCCCCAGAAGTTGTCGCAGCACTGTCATTCTTTGTACGAGTATGCTCCCATGCCACCAGTGACTTATCCAGAGCTTAGAGATGAAATGTGGTGTCACCGTTATTACCTCCGAAATTTATGTGATGAAATACGGTTCCCAAACTGGCCAATTGTTGAGCATGTAGAGTTTCTACAGTCATTACTGGTAATGTGGCGTGAAGAGGTGACACGAAAACCTATGGATCTTTCCGAGGAAGAAGCCTGTAAAATATTAGAAATAAAATTAGAGGATGTATCATCTAGTGATGCTAATAAGCAGCCTCATGAGCTTCCCGAGGAGATGTCAACGATATCAAGGCAGGTAGAGAACATTGATGAAGAAAAGCTTAAGCGGCAGTATAGGAAACTCGCTATGAAATACCATCCTGACAAAAATCCTGAGGGACGAGAAAAATTTCTTGCTGTACAAAAAGCTTATGAAAGACTTCAGGTTGGTGCTGTCTTCAGAAATTCAGATTGGTTGACTTGGTTTAGTTCATTTTTTCTCATTTTTCAAGTCTCTTTGTTTGTTGATTATACAATTATCACAGGCCACAATGCAAGGCCTGCAAGGTCCTCAACTGTGGAGGTTGTTACTTCTATTGAAAGGACAATGCATCCTATACAGACGCTACGGCGATGTCTTGGAGCCATTTAAGTATGCTGGCTATCCCATGTTGCTAAATGCAATTACTGTTGACAAGGATGATAGTAATTTTCTTTCTTCAGAAAGATCACCACTGCTTGTTGCTGCATCCGAACTTACGTGGCTGACGTAATTTCTCTGTTCATTTGTCTTCTTCTTCTTTTTTTTTTGCCTAAGATTAATCTGGAGTTATGAGTAACATCTGTTGGGTCTAGGTGTGCTTCTTCCTCTTTAAATGGTGAAGAACTTGTGCGAGATGGCGGAATACAGCTTCTGGCAACGTTGCTTTCTAGGTGCATGTGTGTAGTTCAACCTACCACTTCTGCAAATGAGCCAGCTGCAGTCATTGTTACAAATGTCATGCGAACCTTTTCTGTCTTGAGTCAATTTGAAAGTGCAAGGCGAGAGATGCTTGAGTTATCAGGTCTGGTGGAGGATATTGTTCACAGCACTGAACTTGATCTTGTACCTGCGGCTGTTGATGCTGCTCTTCAGACAATTGCACATGTTTCTGTTTCCTCCGATTTGCAAAATGCATTGTTAAAAGCAGGCGTTTTATGGTAAGCTGATAACTCTGACGATTTTATTCTTAGTTACTATATACGGAGTATATCTCTAAAAGATAGTACAGGAAAGGTGGACTTCCTGACATTTATCTGACCCGTCAATTGCTGGTCATCTTTGTTTATTGGTAAACTTAGCTGCTAAATGTCTTGCTTTTTAACCCCCTTTTTCTCATTAAAGAGTATCTTCAGTATTTAATAGGAATGCGAACTACGGGTCGTCCAAGGTCAACCTGGTCTACATTTGCAACTTGATTCCCTCATACATGATGCATGGAAGAACAATAGGCCTTATTACATGCATTTGGGAATCATAGATCTTCAGTGCTTTCTGTATGTATGCATGTCTGCAGAATGATAGGGGTCGTGGTCTGTGATTACCCACCTGTTTTTACAGAAAAGAAGAAGAATAAGCTGAAGTTTGCAGTTCTTTGTAATGAAACTGATTGTCTTTATGATGTTTGTTTAGGTACCTACTTCCTTTATTGCTTCAGTATGACTCCACTGCAGAAGAAACAGAAGGTGGAGAATCACTTCGTGTAGGGGTTAGCGTCCAAATCGCTAAGAACATGCATGCGATGCGTGCAACTCGGGCCCTCTCTAGACTCAGTGGGATATGTACTGATAGTTTAACACCCTATAATGCACCAGTGGCCGGTTCCATGAGAGCACTCCTAACTCCCAAACTTGCCAGTATGTTGAAAGATCAAGTCCCAAAAGACTTACTTTCCAAATTAAACACAAACTTGGAGTCACCAGAGGTAAATGACGTTCTTCCTCCCTTTACACGTTACTCTTCCATATCCTAATCAGTCTTTATTTCTTTGGAAACCAATACCTGTAGATCATATGGAACTCCGCCACGCGAGCGGAATTGTTGAAATTTGTGGATCAACAGCGTGGTTGTCAGGGTCCTGATGGTTCCTATGACCTTCAAGATTCACATGTTTTTATGTATGATGCTCTTTCGAAGGAATTATTTGTTGGGAATGTTTACCTGAGGGTTTATAATGACCAACCAGACTTTGAGATCAGTGAACCAGAGGAGTTCTGTACAGCTTTAGTGAAGTTTATTGCATGTTTGGTTCACAAACAACATTCCACAGACTCAACTTCTCAGATGTCTCCAGAGAAATCTGAGACTGAAACTAGTGTTGCAGATATGTCTGCAGCCGAAGAGCAAGTTCCTGATGATTCTTTGGCCGAATCTGAAGAAAACGTTGTTGAGAAGGAGGATGACCTGTTGATAAAAAATCTTCGGCTTGGACTTACCTCTCTTAAAGTAAGTCGGTTCTCTGCGTGCAGTTTTTTAGTTGTGATGTTTTTTTACTATATATCTAACAAAGATTCTCCTTTGCCGCAGAACCTATTGACAAGCAATCCTAGTTTAGCATCTATTTTCTCAACAAAAGAGAAACTATTGCCACTCTTTGAATGCTTTTCTGTACCTGCTGCATCTGAGACAAACATACCTCAACTTTGCTTGAGCGTCTTGTCTCTCTTGACTACATGTGCTCCCTGCTTGGAGGCTATGGTTGCAGATGGATCTAGTCTGCTTCTTCTGTTGCAGATCCTCCACTCTGCTCCAGCTTGTCGTGAAGGCATACTCCATGTTCTTTATGCACTGGCTGGTACGCCAGAACTTGCTTGGTCAGCTGCTAAGCATGGTGGAGTGGTCTACATACTTGAACTTCTGCTGCCTTCGCAACGTATGAACATCTCCATACTGCCTGTAGTTTTTCTATTTCTTGAGATATTATTGATGCTAAATATAAATGTGCAGAAGAAATACCACTGCTGCAAAGGGCAGCTGCGGCTTCTTTACTTGGAAAGCTTGTTTCACAGCCAATGCATGGGCCTAGAGTTGCCATAACGCTAGCAAGGTTCCTTCCTGATGGCCTAGTATCTGTTATTCGAGATGGACCGGGTGAGTCTGTTGTTTATGCCCTTGATCAGACCACGGAAACGCCAGAACTTGTATGGACGCCAGCTATGGCTGCTTCTTTGTCTGCACAAATAGCGACAATGGCTTCAGACCTGTATCGTGAACAAATGAAAGGCAAAGTTGTTGACTGGGATGCACCGGAGCAGGCTTCTAGGCAACAGGAAATGAGAGATGAGCCACAGGTATTAATTTGTGCATCTCAAGGTTTTATCTGCATTGTTTAGGAGCCTTATAGTCCATATTCTTGCAGGTTGGAGGAATTTATGTGCGACTGTTCCTAAAAGATCCCAAGTTCCCTCTTCGGAACCCAAAAAGATTCTTGGAAGGATTGTTAGATCAGTATTTGTCTTCTATTGCTGCGACACATTATGAATCAGAAGCTATTGACCCAGAGCTTCCTTTGCTTCTTTCTGCGGCTTTAGTTTCATTATTACGAGTACACCCAACACTTGCAGACCATGTTGGTTATCTTGGTTACGTACCAAAACTTGTGGCTGCTGTTGCATATGAGGGAAGAAGAGAAGCAATGTCATCAGATGAGGTGAAAAATGCAAATTTTGCTGTTAATGGAGCGTATGAATCCGATGATGGATCAGCCAAGCCTACACAAACTCCACAGGAACGTGTGCGCTCAAGTTGTTTGCGTGTCTTACATCAGCTTGCATCTAGTACTATATGTGCTGAAGCTATGGCCGCAACTAGTGTTGGAACACCTCAAGTATGTGTTTGTCTATTCACCTGTGTGTTTAATGTTGTGGATGGTTGCTCCCTGTCCATTTATCTGCTCGAAGACATATTTCTTGTATAAATGCTTCTATTTTCCTCATTGCTCTGGTATATGTATGTTTTCAGGTTGTTCCTCTTCTAATGAAAGCGATAGGATGGCAGGGTGGAAGTATATTAGCTCTTGAGACATTAAAACGACTTGTGGGTGCTGGCAATAGAGCTAGAGACGCCCTTGTCGGACAGGGACTGAAGTAAGTGATTTCATGAGCTCTACATGCAATAGTATGCGATAGAAAAAGACTTTAACTTTTAGCTTGCTCATTTGTCATCATTGGCAAAAAAACGTACCAGCAACATCATGTGACAGGCTGTAATATTTGGGTTTAATAAAGCAGCATACTTACGGAAGATTGAAAAAGATGTGTAGGCATCTTTTGAATTACATTGTTTTAATTGTTTTCCTCATGATAGACAAGAAATATCATTGGCATGAGGGTTAGGTTTCTGACATATTCTCTTTATAGATGTGAATTTTGTGTGATATATGCGTCTAAATCTGAGTTGTTCATATGAATACTTTAGAAACCTTTCTGCTTTATCGATCACTAGGTTTGAGTACATTAGGACATAATGTTTGCAATTTTAGATATAGGGTAAGTTCATGAAATTCATGCTAGTTTTCTTGAAGTTATCTCCTCCTTTGAAGGCATTTCTCACTTTAGGTGTCACCTCATCATTACAGGGTTGGCCTGGTTGAAGTGCTTCTTGGTCTCCTTGATTGGAGAGCTGGTGGGAGGAGTGGACTTTGTGCGCAGATGAAGTGGAATGAATCTGAAGCATCCATAGGGAGAGTTCTTGCGA
Organism: Daphne laureola; assembly: GCA_038382905.1. Lineage (NCBI taxonomy): Eukaryota > Viridiplantae > Streptophyta > Magnoliopsida > Malvales > Thymelaeaceae > Daphne > Daphne laureola. Next base: position 221,876 of record JBBYHH010000011.1, on the reverse strand, counting down.
TTGAGGTGGGCGAGAGTACCAATCTGTGTTTTCTCTGTCTTGTAGTAAAGCTCTTCCTTAAGCGACCGCTCCTTTTGTCCATATCAGTTTTTAAGACTTCATATGCTCCCTCCATCCCAACAAAGATAGTGCTTTTAATTGTACGAAGATTAGAACAATGTATCAGTTTTCCGGATATGACCTGAAAATGAAAATCCATCAACTTTTCTGAGACAAACTGAGTATCAAACTAGTAGTATATCATTAAATAACAAACCAGAAATCATAGGCCTCCCTGTATCTTAATTGCAACTGTCTCAGTCCGTATGCAATTTTCAGATCTCTCATTGCCCCATCTTCCTACTTTGAGGCGCATTTATCATATCTCTATTCACAACTAGTGGCATTCTATGTGTTTGGACTTGCATTAACTGGGCTGGATTTCTTCATGGTCTTTATACAGGTCTTGCATGCATTTGCTGCGGAAGGAGCTCATTGTATCAAAGTCCGTGACATATTAAGTGCATCTGATGTAAGTTATCGCACACTATTACATGTAGTACTGCTAACCACTCACATATGCTTGTCTATGCTTTATGTACCCGTGACTCCCGCATGCGAATGCGTTATGCACCAACACTTCTTGGCAAACAAAATTTATTATTAATGTGACAATCAAGATTATTTTTCACACAATAACCGTTTCAGTGTATGTTTGGGAACAATTTTTTCAACTATTTGTAACGTTTTGAAGAGTTATCCATGCGTCGTTTTTAGCGTTTAATTGTAGTTTGATCTCGTAAATTAAAAAATTATTCAAAACATTGTAGTTAATCGAAATGGTTATTCGTCAACAGGGTCTGAATAGTTTTCTTCTCATATGGGGTTTTCTTTTCGACAGATCTGGAGTGCGTACAAAGATCAGAAGCACGATCTTTTCCTTCCCTCGAATGCTCAATCTGCTGCTGCTGGAGTTGCTGGGCTTATAGAAAGTTCCTCATCTAGACTAACGCATGCCCTCACCGCACCTCCACTGTCAACTTCTCAGGGAAAATTACCTGCGTCGGGACTGTTTGAATCAAATGAGAAGCAAGACGACTTCTGTTAGAGAGGATACAAAGATGTTGAGCCACAGCAAACTGTGGAAGCATTTTGGCCATTGTACATTTGCTGTACAGTCTGCAATTGCGTTGATTTTTTCCCTTTCCTTTTCTTTTCTTTTTTATCATCCGCTGGTTGAGGGGGAGGAAGTGGTTTTTAGCAGCACAGAAGTCTTGAGAGAGAAAATTGGTTGGTTCGACCGTGTAAAGAGGAGAGGACTTTGTAAATTTATTTGTAAAGTTTGGTACATTTGCCAAACCTTTAATTAGTTTTATCTCCAATAGTTGAAGTGAGCAACAAATGAGTTTATTTACTTCAGTATAGCAATCTCTTGTGCTCAAGTGTCTCCTTTTACTTGTCTTTTTCTTCTTGGAATTATGTACCTATCATTGGTTTCTATTAATTTTTTTGTTTCGCTTCCAAGTTGCAGGAGGTTCAGTTTCTAAATCCATGAAGGTTGTATTTCCTGTTTTTCTCTTGATGGATGATGTTTAACTCTTCGTCACTAATATGTTTAACTATAACACTTTAATCTCATTATTTTGTTTATTTCCTTTGTCTCTTCCCGATCAGGCCACCATAGCAACTGTCGTTATCGCCTGATTGCTGCTCCAAACTGGACGAGCTCAGATTGCAACAATGTAGACCAGTCTATGTCACCACGACCCCGCAGGTGACCCAAGCCACCTATTGACTGTGTTGGAGTCTAGTAACTTTAATTATTCATGAAATATTTAATAATCAACTAATACTACAAACGATCAACAAAAAGAAGTTAAAAGATTTCACTATACCTCATACGGCTAATTGAAAAAAAAAAAAAAATAATAGAGGGGTTAAACTTTTGCAGTGTTTGTGTAATTTACCTTTCAAATAATTGTGACATTTTACTTTTAAATTTGTATTTTGCTCAAATTATTACTAGATAGAAACTGTCAAAAAAACACTTATATATACTAGAGACATGAAATTATCATTTAAGTGAAAACTATTTAATTTAAGTGCCAAATGGTGAACGAAAAAATTATACTTAAATATTGAAAAAGAAGTTAATAGTCTCTTCTTTTTTTTTAAAAGGAATGACTTTTCATTTTATATGACGCGGCTACTGCCGAGAACAATATAGAGATCAGGGACAAAACTCTTAGTGGGAAAGTTAAAAGCTCTGTTCAAGAATGAGCAAACTAGGGAGCAAACATTTGGTAAACCCAAGACAATAAAGAGTGCCACCAAAAGACACAGAAATAAAAAGCACCAAACAATAAAGAGCTGCAACAGAATAATAAATCAAAACTTTAGCCCAATGTGATGCATCATATGAAAGTTTGGCCCGAAACTTCCACCACTTAGCCAAAAGGCTTCAAACAGGGTCTCGTTCGCAGCATTCTCAATCGGTACGAAGACAACCATCCACCACCCAAATCGTATCAGACAGAGCTTGATAACACTTGTCCCCTGCAGAAGGTCATGGGTAGAAGATAAATAGCCAAAACTGCATAGGCTTGCATACCATCCAAAACCAACAATCGCATTGCTTTACACACCACCAAACCCAAGTCAATTAACTCTACTGAGTGCAAAAGAAAGGCTTCAGACCCCTCACACCCAGAACAACACGGTTTACTACTCCAACAGGGTGAGCGTGCGCTCAACCCCACCGTACCCATCTCTAACTTGGCTTTCTCGTCCTTGGCAGGACCCAATTGGGCTTTGTCTCTTTGGCGTGCTAGCGTCAGGAACACCTTCGAACCGCCAACTCCATCCACGAAATCACCCAAATCAATCTTACCAACTAAAAAAACCTCATATTCCGAATGAATGACAACAAAAGCCAAACCAAATTATACCGCCTAAACCCTGCCACAGTAGGGCACCGCGCAAACTAGACCAGTACGTGCCCCCCTTAAACCAGTCCTTATAGCACACGAATTTGTGCCCATGTTTGGAAAAAACCATAGAGATCAGTGGAGGCAAGCCTGAAAAGGCGTTGTACGGCAGCAGAATTGAGTCCGGCGGCCCAAACGGCGCCTCACCGCCCATGGGACCACTGAGAGCCCTTGACAGCCTGAGGACGCGATTGGACAAGGCCCACACCTCCTGAAACCGGACGTGATCCGAAAATGTGAACCAGATACGGAGCGACTAGATGAGTCACGAACCCAATTTGAGCAAGGCGAGGCAACTGGTTGACGATGAACAACAGAAGGGGGCCACCAGCGATGGCGGAAGGAACAGATGTCCGTCTGGATAAGCCGACGACGCTCGAAATGGAACAGCACCGACGGCCAGAATGTTGAAGGTAGGTCGCGGCGCCAGGAAACGTAAAAACCCTAGGCATCTTTCTTCTTTAATAGCCCTTTTTTTAGGATGGATGGAGTAGTATTAGTCGCGGATGAGCAAAGGAGCACGCCCAACTCTCGTTGGGCAACTTTTTCAGTCCACTGTACCATATAATCCAATTCAACAACTTTTTTTCATAGGATTTGTAATCATATATTTTTAAGTATGTTTTATGATATTTTTATTTACAATTTTTATATCTCTTTTGATTGAATTCTTGATAAATATTAAGTAAACATTGTGTGTTGATTTATAAAAAAAAAATTGTACCTACTTCCTCCGTCCTTATTTAATAGTTACGTTTGACTTTTAAATTTTTGTTTGATTCAATTTTTTATTAGGAATAAGTTTCTCAAAAAAATT